>JAVDBV010073252.1:0-21946 GCA_032619315.1 Piper longum
CAAGGAGGTAGACGCGCTGCGGCGGGCGAAGAGTTTGCGGGTGGAGAAGAAAGTGGTGAAGAAGTGGTCGGGGAGGGACTTCGTGACGCTTTTTTTTGTGGCCGTCTCTTGCTTGGTTCTTGGTCTCACCAGGGTGGTTCTCTGCGATTGAATAAGCAAGCGAAAAGGTTCTTTGGTTGGTTGATTGGGTAAATTTTGTGGGTCTTCTTAGTTTCTTGATTCTTTGATCAGTTGGTTGGGTGAAGAATGCAGAATGATTTGTTCTGCTTTTGATGACTTCCCTACTTTGTAATAAATAGGGAACATCATCAAAACGGTGATGCAGTCATGATGTAATGAGATTCTTTGATCATGTTCTTAATCTCTCTATCTTCTTGATCTCTAAAGAATCATCCCTTCTTTTTTGAGCATCAGTCGATAGTTTACAATTCTTGCAATGATCTATTTTCTTCAGAATCTCTTTTAATCAATAAACTTTTAAAAATCACAATTTTCACTAGGAATCAATAAACTTATAACAGTGGCTACTCAATTCCTTCTTGATCATACATATAGTACATATAGTTTCACACAGAAGCACACAAGTTACAAATGACAATAGATCTACTACCAAGAAAAGAAAGCCAAGCCAGTACTTGAAAAGAGAGAAGGGTCAACAGGCCCGCTTTCAAACCATTGAATTTTCAACCCTTCTTAATGTGGTCTTCTTCCTGAGAGGAGACAGGTGTGATGATCAGTGGGAACAATGTTTCCTGGTGGCCGGGGGGGCACAACACGGCCCTGTGCCGCCCTTAGCACCTCCATTCTCCCCCCTTGCTCTTCCTAGGAACTAGCATCCGAAACCCAGTGTGAGATAGAAGAGGATCAATGGAAGAGATATGACCAATCTGAACCCCATCACTATTTTATCTCCTTAATAACCACATAATCTCCGAGCAAAAAATGCGAGCACAAAATATGAATAAGGAATCAAGTTTCTTGATAAAAAATATGCGAAAAGATTGATGGAGTTGGAGATCAGAGACGTGGGGGGGGGGGTGGCGGAGGGAATATAGAGCGGTTATGTTTTTCGGTGGGTTGTCATAAAAGTTCATAACGAGTATCATAACATCAATGGAACGGTTCAAAACACAACGTTTGCTTTTCTCCTTGGTTTCTGCCTACTCTCGGGTACGGCCTTGTTTAACAAATAGAGATTCCATACAATTTGATTTTTTTTTCTATCCCTAACATGAGAACAAGGATGACAACACGAATAGAATTACCGAGGAGAACACGTTGGGGAATCAAAAAGCCCAGGGTGGAGGATCAAGATCACCGGAGTAAACAATTATATATAAAAAAAACAATCATATATATAGCATATAAAACACAAATTGGATATAAACAACATTGCAAAATACCATGATTTCCAAATTAACACAGTATAGCTGCTAGTGATGATCTCAGCTTTCCATCAAACAGCATGAAAGCCATACTCCTGCTTCATGTATCCACTATTATGAGGAGGGACCGGAGGAGATGGGAAGGCAGTATAAGGAGGAGGATAAGGAGGTGGCGGAGGAGGATGCATCACTGGACCCTGTGGAATTGCTCCCAGAGGGAGCACACCGGCCGGTAGTCCGGCCTCGGACTCGGCCCTGGCCAGCATTCTTCCCTCTGCTATCCCTTTATGCCTTCCCAGGAAGTAGCATCCAATGCAGGCAAGGAGTAGGAGGATGACAAAGGGGACAGATACTATAACAAACCCCATGAATGAGATTCAATCAGCTAGCTAGCTAGCTCTTCCAAGAGCGCTCCTTCTTCCCCGCCTAGCTTGGCCCAAATTTATATAATAGATGATATGGAGGTTCATTTCTTTTGATATGCATCGTGGTAGTTGAGCATGATTTCACGGAAGAGTAACTTAAATTGACTTTTGTAAGTCTACATTAATATTAGTACAAAGTTTCCAAGCTGTGCTATAGTTGTGTTTCATGGTTAAATCATAGTTTGGGATCCCATTGATATAAAAAAAATAGAAAAAAAATCGAGGTAAATGCATGAGAAATGGACCTGCACTTATAACAAAAATGGGTTAATTTGACTTCGGAAAAAATAAAATTTTATTTCATATAAGTCTGACTTTTTGGTTAGGAAGACTTGGCCAAGGTGATGTTAATCTCATTGATATGGGAAAAGGAATTAATTGATTAATTTCAACACTATCCTTCGATGGGCATCGCAACATTTGTGTCAATTGCTCGGCCTTTTTATGACTACGAAGATAAATGTACCAAGATTAATTGATCTTTTTTATTCTATTAATGAATATAATTCTCAATTTAATTTTTAGACATAGTTTATATGCCTTTTCCGTATTTGTATTTGTCTTTTTTTTATACCTTTATGTATGATTTAATTCACAAATTTGCTTGTCAATGCCTAAATATATATATTTTTTTTAAGTGAAAATTTTTTAAGTTGATTTTCAATCTTTCTTTGGTGGCCATTTACAGGTGCTACACACTCACACTTTGCTAGGTGGAATTTCCAATAAATATTTGTCGCCTTAACCATTTTCACTTCCAGAAATTTGCAATACCGTGTTTACAAATTGCTTGAAATAATTATATAAATTTATAAATTCATATAAAAACTTCTATTTGAGTCCACCTTTCTAAGCTTCTTCTTTTTATTTTCTTAATAAAACAACTTTGCCACGCTCTATGCACACAAGTTATAACTACATATAATTTTAATTCTTTGAAACTCAAAATAGACATTTCTTAATTTCAAATTTCTAACATTTAGGTCACTCAAATGTTCTTAAATTTTTTTAAAAATATATATATATATTTACATCACCGTCGTATAAATAATAACATAAGAAAGAAAGTTTAAAATTTGGTTGCATGTATTTAAATCACATGAAAGTGAAAAATATTGACATAATTTTAAACAAATTTATTAGCTTTAATCTTTTCACCGAGGAAATTTCATAGACAAGAAGACCATTTGGGGAAAAAAATTCATGAATTTTTTAGGGTGATCAAAAAACTTTATTAAAAAAGTCCGATTTTCTAAATTTATTTTGCTAGCCAAAGATATCTATGGGAAACGAACTCAACCAAATTACCCAAAAGCCCTTATTTCGCTATAGGCGTTGGATTGCCAATTGAGGGTAGTATTGACATTTCGACAAAACCGGCGCTTCTTCTTCTCTACCCCGTCCGCCGCCCCTTGGCCACCGGCGCCGCCGTATTCCGCCGCAGTCGCCTTCTCGTGCGAGTTTCGACGGTGGAGCAGTTGCTCGCCGGCGAATGCCTTTCTTGCTCGGCCATGGCGACCACTCTCTCCGCCCAGCTGCAGGCGATCAGAAACATCGCCCAGTTGGAGTCCGAGCCCCACAAGCGCCCCTTCACCCGCCCTTCCATCCTCTTCGATCCCAAGGAAGCCGCCGACCTCGACCTCGACCTCGATACCCTTCTCTCCTTCGCACTTTCCGGTACGCCGAATGATTTATTTTGTTCCTTGTTTCTTTCCCTCGTCTTTTGAGGTTGGTTGAGGTTGTCAGTCGGACGTTGTTAGGGCTCGAGGCTCTTGCGACGCTGGATAATCGTTTTGGGGGGTATAAATTTACGCTCTTTAGCCATAAGAGTCGCGATGTTGATAGAGAGTTGATGGGTTTGGAAGAGAACAAGAGCTTGAATGCATCAATTTCGTCCTACTTTCGCCTGCTCCTTCTTGCTGGGTTCTTGAATTTGCACTCCGCTTTGAAGACACTTGAATATCTTATTAGAAGATACAAGTAGGTGCTACTTGACTGATTACATCATTTAGACACTATCTACGTGTTATTGATTGATTTACTGTGAAATTAGGATCCACGTGTACAATACAGAGGAACTTGTTCTCTGTGCCTTGCCTTACCACGACACAGCGGCATTTATCCGTATTGTACAGTTGCTGCAACTGAGGTTGGGAAAGAAAATATTTATATATTCTTTTATTGAAAATTTCCGGATTTTTGTTTGCTGTGCCGGTTCTCAAATTGTTGTTTATCTAATGTAATTAACGATATGGCAGTGGGAAATGCGTGTTTTTAGAAGGTGTCAGGAGTTCTGGAGCCTCTCTCCCGAGGAAGGTTGTAGTGCAGCAGTGCATTAAAGATGCATGGACCCTGGAAACCTTATGTAACTATGTATAAGTTTTTACTATCAGAATTCATGATTAGCATTATTATGTCATATACTTGCATATATACTCTAATACATCATTTGTCTGAATGATTTTCTATTTTTGACCAATGCAAGCAACCACTTCATAAAAGATCCAAGCCCCTAGAGAAGTGATTTGTTTCTGTACCGCTGTTATAGTCGAAGCTGTAGGTGCAATGCCTATCTTGGACAATGTAATAGTTAAAAAGGTTCTACCTTTTGTATACGAGGGGTTCAATGCTGCAATGGATGGAGGTAATAATGACCACAAGGTCAACGCTTTGATGTTTTTTTTTTCCTTGGATTGTTATTATTAATTATTTTCTTTATAACCCCAATCCTCTCATTGCACAATACAAAAAAGAAAAAGAAAAAAAGGTGACAGACTCAATTCAGGACAAGCAATTTTCTAGTTCATAGGCATATAAAGTAGTTCTATACTGATCTGTTGTCTCAGATTTGGTATGGATTCTTTTTTTTATAAAGGACAAATAATTCCACAAGTAGACATCTTGGATTTCATGAATTGGTTTGGAAATGAGAATACAGGCAGATGGGCTTGTGTGTACTTCAATGGGTATGATCTTGTTTTTGCTTCGATATGCTTGATCATTAGTTATTTCTGAAGTCTTTCATATTGTTCTTTCAGAGTGTGGTTATCGTAGGATGTTTTGGCTTACCTTGATTTATTTTTTTCACAAGCTTCAATCATTCTTCTGATGTTCATACAAGCATTTTGAAAAGTGTCTACAATTATTGACATTAAGTGTAACTTAGTTTTGAAAGTTTGTTACTTGAGACATGATCCACCTTTTTGGATTTGTATATTGTTTGTTTTATGATGCGCCTCCTTCCTTGCTCAAAAACTACTAAGTGCTAGGAAAACTGGTGGCACACTTTTGGCATATAGCAAATGTACTGTTTATTGGATCTGCAAATCTTGTTTTCCTGAGTTATATTTCATTGATGATAGTTGGCTTATTGGCTACCAGAGCGGCTTTAGCACCGAAGCTTATCAATAGTTTGATAATTTTTGTCACAAGATATGCTCAACAAGATGCACTAGATTCACCCGGTCTGCCAGGGCTACGCTTGTCTCTGATGGCTATTGTAAATATTGTACAGGTAGTGCTTATATATGTTTAAGAAATTATTTACGTTCTATTTTGTGTTTCTTGTATGTTAATACCAGTGATTATATTGGATCGATATTAGTAAAGCTGTTGGATATGTGCCAAATCTCAAGGAATATTTTTTGTTATCTATTCTTATCATGCTCGAGGCAGTAGTAGACAAACTTGGTGGTTTTCCGAACCCGTACCTTCAAGATGTTATCAAACTATTGGTGTTGAATCCAGAATGTTCTTTGAGAATGCATTTGAAACTGCAACAAAAAGCTGATGCAGTAAAAATCCTTGTCACGAAAAAAATTCCTGTAAGACATTTTTTTTCTTTTTTCTTCTTGTTCTTTGCTCTTGGTTGTGTCTAGAATGTTTTAATTAGGTTGGTTGTCACATAAACTTCTGCACAGGTTCGGCTTCTTGTACCACCTCTGCTGAATATGTACCCTGAGGCTATACATCATGGTGATTGGAGTATATCTGAGTTTTTACAGATGCTTACTAGGTTAATCAGTAAGATGGATAGATCATCCATGAATTTGTATCACACTAAGATTTTTTATCAGTGTTTACTAGCATTGGATCTTTGTCGTCAGCAACCATCATTTGTCAAGGATATAGATGCGATCGAAGAATGTGTTACTAATGCATTTGTTATCTTGACAATGAAACTTACTGAGGCAATGTTTAGGCCTCTTTTCATCCAGTCTTGAGTGGGCGGAAATGGAGTTTGAAAGGGACTGCTCTGTCACATTGAAAAAACATAGATCGAATCATTTCTATCTACAAGCTGATAAATAAGCTTGTTGAGCAGCACCGGTGAGTCTTCTTTTGTTCTGGTTGTGATTTCTTTATTTTGGCTTGTGATTGGCAGTATTTCCTTCACATTATTGGTTTTCATTTACTTGAAGCTAGTTCACAAGCAATCAATGAGTTCTTACATACCAGCTTGTTATTTATTCCGGAAGTATAATAGCGACATTGGCATCCGCTCTTAGTTTTGACTAGGCAGAACCATTCCATTTTAGATCTTCTCGACATTCTTACCAAGTGATCCAGGAATTTCCCTATAATATTCTCAATTGATATGCCGATATAGAAAGATGCTCTGATTTCTTCACTGCCTGTTCTTACCTCATTTTCTTGAAAAGATATTAAATCATGTGGGACACTTCCAAATGAGTGTAAACTTGAAGAATTAAGCCAGTGTTTGCTTAGAATTCTCTTCTTTTTTTAAAAAAAATTTTGCCACCACCTTTTGGCCTTGCTCATGGGTGGAAATTCTTTTTGTACATTAACTTACAATTGTTTGTCTCTGTATGTTAAATGCAGATCTTTGTTCATACCGTACTTCAAGTATTTGCTAGAGAGTTGTACTAAGTTTCTGACTGATGATCAAGACTATGGTTTGATTAAGTGGAAAAAAGCCAAGAAAACAAACAAAAATGACTATGGAAGTGGGAACACGTCAATTTTACAGTGGCATCTGAGAGCTCTAATGCTATCATCCTTGCACAAATGTTTCTTGCATGACATTGGAAACCAAAAAATCCTGGACTCAACAAACTTTAAGGCTAGATTCTTGTTTAAATGAGTTATTTCTACATATCATCTGTAGAACGTAATTGTTACTGACTAGTCCTGTACATATGCTTCTTGTGCTAATCGGTTAGTGAAATTTTGTTACAGACTCTGCTAAAGCCCATTGTCTCACAGCTGTCAGTACAACCACCAAAATCTCTTGAGCAGTATCCTAGCATCCCCAGTGCTAAAGAAGTTGATGATACACTAGTTTCTTGCCTTGGTCAGATGGTGGTTACTGCTGGCACTGATGTGTTATGGCAATCTTTGAATCATGAGGGTAGGCATTGTACGTTACCTGGAAAGCCATTTTATTGGTTTTGCTTGATCCTTGGCCCGTACTACTGATGCGCAATATCCAAGTAAATTTTGAGTATTGGCTTGCTTAAATGCAATTAAAACATTATACATTATTTTTTTGGTGGTGACTTCCTAATTTTGTAAATTGAGGTTCCATTTTTTCACTTGGCAGTCACCTCAGAAATTTGTATCTCATTTGATGTTTATATTCTTTACAGGTACTAATGCAAACTCGAAGTGAAGAAGTTCGACCACGTATTCTAGGCCTGAGTAGTGAAATGCCTTGTTGATCGTCTCAAAGAGGATTATGTTGCAGCTTGTTTGGCTTAAACTGTGAGGTTTCTTGGTGAGTTGCTCAAGGACATGGAACTTCTGCTAATAACCCTTGCACAACAGATTCTCAAGGAGATGGAAACCATAAGTGGTGAAAACATCCAAGAGTATCTGTAGTGATTTCGGGCAATCCTGTTGGTGGCAAGGTTTGAGCGAGAGAAGTAAATGCAAGGATTGCTAAAATGCCCCCTTCACCGAGAGGTTTAATAATTTACTTTTGCAGAGTGGATATTTGGTTCCAAAAGTCTACTCTTGAAGGTTAATGTACTTGGATGTTGCAGGGGATAGACACCCAAGTTTTTCTAATATTTATCAAGATCTATTGTTGGGTCTCTTTGAAAATATTCCTATAGCTGTATTTAATCAGCCAGTCCAGCAGATGGACCTGGTTGGAAAATTTTGTCAGTTCTGTCGTATATATTAAGAATACATGATCAAGTAATATATTTTTCCTGCCAAGCAGTCCTGTGATTTATGAACCGTTGTTTGCATACGTACATGCACGTATATGATCCAGATAACGGTGGAAAGATTTAGTTTCTTTGGGACTTGATGGATTGAGAACTACATCCTTCGATTTGGACATGAGAAAGGGAAACCAAAGTTACCTTATAATGCCAACATATCCCCGTGCATCAGTTACCAACTTCCAACATCATACGTGAAAAAGATGTACGTAACATAAGAGATTTCACAATTATCTACATACCAATATCACAATTTTGGACGTCGAGTAGGAATGACAGTACACAAAAAAAAAAGTCGAATCGAAACTCCAAACAGTCTCCAATCCCGCAAGGAAAATGCAATGCTTTCAAAAACAAACCTGTGACTCGAGCAATATATGTACAACAACACAAGCTATTGCCGTTCCGAACTGAACTATCATCTGCCTTCTCCAATAATCTCTTGCAACATTGGTTCTGTCGCGATGGGAGAATTGCCTCTTTGAATCTCAGAAGGTTCCAAACTTCGACTGTTTGTGTTAGTGGCACCCGATGTTGCAGAAGTGCTACTGCTCATGAAGCTACTCAATTCATTAAGTTGCCAATCAGTCAAGTACCCAGGTCTCGAAGTAACACTTCCCACTTCAATGTCTCCGGACAGCATAGCCACCACTCTTGACATTGGAGGCCGTGACAATGGTGATGCTTGGGTGCATAGCATAGCCACCCGAATCACTCGAAGAGCTTCCTCTTTATCATAGTCAGTTAAAGCTGGATCGACTAGCTCCAGTATGCGATTGTTTTCATAGAGATACCATGCCTAAGACATAAAAACCATTGGCAGAGGAGTTGGTCAAATATTATAGCATAAAACAGTCTGAGGAATTGTTGTCATGATTTTTATGTGTGAAATTATCACCTAGCTAGCAAAAAGATATATGAAAAAGTTGCCAAGATTAAAGAGAAAAAAAAAAAAAAAAACAAGGTCAAGAGTTGTATTGTGATGTCAATAATCGCTTTAGGAGGGGAAATTGATACCCATTCAAGAAGATAAACTTTTTCCGGCTCCAAGTTCGTATCTGCATTTGGTCTCCCACTTAAAATTTCAATAGCCACAACGCCGAACCCAAACACATCGGCCTTTTCTGTCAAATGCCCTCTCATTGCATACTCAGGTGCAAGATACCCACTAAAGTAGTTGAAAAAATATAAACAAGTGAGAAGTGAACGTTACGTAATTATATGGCTAGGAAAAAAACATAAAAATATGAAAATGATGTGAAATGTTCTTACATTGTGCCGGCAACCCTTGTGCTTATGTGTGTCTTTTTGTCATCATACAACTTTGCCAGGCCAAAGTCTGAGATTTTTGGAGTTAAATCAGTATCAAGGAGAATATTGCTGGCTTTCACATCTCTATGCACAATTCGGAGCCTGGATTCCTCATGGAGATAGGCAAGACCTCTAGCTGTTCCCAAGCATACATCATAACGGGTTGGCCAATCAAGAAAAAGATCACTCTTGCCTGCAAGAGAGGAACGCTGATACTTTTAAAAGTGTGATATGAGTAGCCAGTGTAAACTATTCAAGTTTTAAATAAAAGATATCAAAAAGAGCTTCCTATGTTCATTTGGTTAATTTTTGTTTATTTTATCTTAGATCATTGGTATAATAATTTAGTTTATAGATGAGGTTTCATACCAAAAAGTGCTTGATCTAGACTTTTGTTCTCTAGGTACTCGTAAACAAGAAGCCGTTTGTCAGCTTCTAAGCAGCATCCATACAACTTCACAAGGTTTCGGTGCTGAACTGCAGATATGGTAGCAATCTCCGTCACAAACTGGCTCTTCCCTTGATGAGATGTTACAGAGAGTTGTTTCACAGCCACTTCCCTCCCATCTGCTAAAGTACCCTGTGGAAAAGAACAAATGTAAATTCCAAAAATATGTCCGTTATTATTGTGATAAGCAAAGATATGTTTATATTTATATTGCTTTGGGGGGGAAAAAAAGATATGTTTATATTTAGCGACTAATATAAGTGCAGATATACTTTATAAACTGGTCCAAATCCTCCCTCTCCAAGCTTGTTAGCACGATTAAAATCATCTGTGGCAATCCTCAGCTCTGAATAGCTGAATGTGTTTGCTTGTGAACTCAAACCAAGAATCTCTGAGATAAAACATAACAGGGTGCTTAACAACAAATGATTTATACAGATGAAGACTACATATTGATCAGAAGAGAATGTTCAGAGGAGGACCTTCATCTTCTTCGGTCTTTCTCTTTTTCTTCTTTATCCAAATGAAAGCTGCTATAACAAGAATGAGGCCTACAACCCCAAAACCAACTCCAAGTCCAACGGTCAATCCAGAACTAGAACTTCCACCTCCAGGTGGTTGGTTAGGTACGGAGGGTGTAAAATCTAAAATGAAACCAAGTATTTAGCATTATCAATGAGGGAGAGAGAAACTTCAATATCCAATTCAAGAAGCAATTCCGTAGCTAACTTACTGGGAGTGACACTTATAGCTGAAATGGAAGGACCATAGGTGCCCTGTCTTGGCATGCAGCATGTGCCTTTGCCAGCCCAAAAGAGATGGATTTCTAGGAAGTTATCAGTTACATTAACTGGGAAGGTCCGTGAAACAGCACTAAATGACATACCATTTGCTTCTCTCTTGATATTAAAATCTGTCAGCACTCGGTTTCCCTGTTCAATACTGTCATATGTCAGGATACTGAAGTTTCGTAGATAATTCGCACATTTGTCTAAGAAATTGATGAAGGATGAATTGAAGAGAAGATGGAGGCAATAAAGGGAAGGGAATTTGGATGAAGTGATACTTTTCATTCAGTCAACCAAAACCAGTTTGCAGTTGCCAAATTGACCAACACTAAGAGATCCTAATAACTAGTGGTAATACTAACAAAAAACCTCAATGATCATACAAATCTGGAGTACAACAGTACCCAATCTATATATAGAAGAATTATTATACTTCAATGACGCATTTCTTTTATGATATATGAACATTTTCTACACCTACATGCAGCGCATGATAACACTCACCTGTAAATATACGTCGAAAATGCGCCTACCAAGACTTCTATGAGTCCCGGTGTTCTCTATTTGAATCTCAGCAAACTGTAAGTTCACAGTGTAGTTTCCATTCTGAAGCCCAAGACCATAGTATCTCAGTGATCCAGGAGATATCCTTGCTGTCTGGAACAGCTCCGGGTCAAGGGTGTTTATAAATTGTGATGTAGTGCTTGCGATGAATGACACATTTGAATTGCTAGCAAACATTCCTGCATTACTAACAGCCCACCTTTCTGTATTTCTCACAAAATAAGATGCAGGGCCAAGGGGATCACCATCATCTTCATATGTGATCCTTGTGGAAGATGTTATACTTCGTCCACCACACTTGATTGCGAAAGAAGAATCTGCAGTTTGATGAATTAAATATTAGAACTATTTTTGGACAAATAACTGTATTATCCACATCATTTTATTCATAGAAGTTGATGATAATATAAACCTCATAAGGAACAAAGCACTGCTCATATAATGCATGTGACAAAAATTGCAAGGCGCAGCTTAGTCAAATAATGATCTAAATCGGGGGAAAAAAATTATAAGGCTTACAACGCGGCGGATTTGTGTTGCAAGGGAAGTTCCTCTGAATACAATTCAGGCCTGAAGATAAAATGCTGCAAAGAATACAAGAATTGTATGGTGAGATGACCTATTAGGAAAAGCAATGCTTTTGAAATAAAAACATACATATGAGCATCCATAAAATAATTTGAAGAAGTCAATTACAGACAACATGATCCTGTACCAGGTCATCAACATCCAACAAAAAAAAAACCTGTTCATATGGGTAGTAACAGAAGTCATGATGGTTCATATAGCAGATATTCAAGTAATATCATGAGCAACCACTTTTTTGGGGATATTTACATTGGATTTTACCATGTTTCTCATTTGTACAGATTTTGTCACGAATATTCTTACTTTGAAAAACACTTATCCTGGGTAAGGTTCTAAAAGATCGAGCAGTAAAATCAAGGAAAAGATAATTCACCTGCTAGTGGAACTAGTCATATCGAAGTTGTTGGCCACTAAATTTCTGCATAGGAATAGGAACAAAATAAAATGTCACTTAATACGTGCATCTATTGCTGAAATTAAGGAAATTCAGACATTGACAGTATACATACAGTTCTACACCTTCATTGCTCGCCCATTCCGGTATAATCCCAGATAAATTGTTGTATGATAGATCTCTGTATCAGCAACATAAAATAAGGTTCAAAATTTTAGATCATAAATTATTGGTACTATCTTGAATCTTTTCCTAAGAAAGCAAATAATTACGTTTCAGAAAAAAAAAACTATTTTCAATTCATTAACACTCCCTTTATCCCTTACATTCACAAGCTTGGGTTATAAACACACCAGGGTGTAAAACCAAAATCAAGAAAAATGCATAATTTCCACATTGGGTCTAGGATAAATGTTTTCTCAAAAAACTAAGGATTTTGAAAAAATAAAATCTTCTAGATAACACTTACTAATTGCAATGCCATTTGCAGTATTGTGTCTTGAAAAAAAATATAGACATATAACTAGAGCTATGTACGAGTAGATTTTTATATTAATTTCATGAACTAAACATAATGGACTTTGAACTTTGATTTCTTGGATATGAGTATGATCCCGTTTTGACATACATGCCGACAAGTTGAATGCTTTTTCTTGCAGGGATGGAACCAGTCAAGTTGTTATTGCCCAGAAACCTGATTGCAAAATAACAAATTAAGTGAATACACAAAACTGACAGTTCAGTCATCGGTGCTTTAATTCATAGAAAAAATTTCATGGTTAGTTTATTATACATACAAGAAGGTGAGCCTAGTCAAATTGAATATAGAATCCGGAATCTGACCAGTCAAATTGTTGAAACTTAAATCCCTGTAGGGCAGAACAAGCTTCACAATAAGAAACTATAACAACATATTCTAGTATCGATAAACTAATAGTAACTATTATATATGAAAAAATTATTAATCAGGGAATCTACCATTAAAATACAAAATGTCTTACAGAGTTTGTAGTGACTGATATTCTCCAATGTTAGGCGGAATTGTCGATGATATCCGGTTGTTTCTAAGAACTCTGCAACCAAATGAAATTATTATGCTAAGCATAAAGATCGCAGAATTGAAGATAGAAGATCATAGGTACGATTTCTGTAGTTGATTACAAATTGCTAAGGGAATTAAGGTTCCTGATAAAATCCAGTGAAGAGCCGGTCCCATTGATTATGTCACTGATTCTCCTGGCATAATGATAAAATGCTTTTCAGTATACAGGATTAAAAAAATGTTGTAATGATAAAGTAGGTTGTGAAGGTTGAAGCTCACAAATCCGTCAATGAGGTCATGTTAGAAATGCTATCAGGTATTGGTCCCTCAAATGAATTTCCCTGAAACCTCCTGTATTAGGAATCACCCACAAGGTCAAAAAAACAAGTCAGAATGAAATTTGATTGTGAGAGAAAGAGAACACACTTTCTTTCTTGAAGTTATCTTAAGCTAAGACAATCGTTATTCTCTACATTAGTATGAAATAACAATTACGTTTCGTGATCATCTGACTATATAGTTTAGGAAAAAGTAAAGACAAAATGTTTACCTTGTTTTCTGCGGTATACAATGCTGAAATTTTAAAATAAAAAACAAAGTTTTCATATTTACTTACAAATCTGTCAGGTTCCTCCACTGGCCAATGAACTCAGGAATTCTGCCAGTAAATGAGTTGTCTGATGCCCATCTGATAAGTTCAACATTTTACTATAAAGGTCTCCAACAATGTAAGAGCTTTGAAAAAAAAATTATTTTACTTACATAGTTTGTAGATTTCTTAGGCTTGAAAATGTGATAGGAATTTCCCCACTTACTCCAGCACTGTCTATGTACCTGATAAAAAAAATGTAGCAACAAGTTTACTCTCCTCGCTCCTTTGCTACACATATAAGATGACAGTGATTTAAAAAATACAGAAATCACCATCAAATCTCATCTTGATTAAACATCTATGATTGAATCCTATCGACTTCTGGAGAACTAAACCGACCATCACTTTATTGGAGTCCTAAATTTTAAGTCATCGAATGGCATAGGGATTTCTAGCATATCTTACCAACAATACCTCTATAGAACTGTCTCCAATAGTATTTAGGTGCTTGGCAAAGAACCCAAGTAATATCGACCTTATCAGGTACAGGCAAATTAGCCTCATCAACCTGAGACACCCATATTTTGGGGTGGTTTTTTTTCCCATATTTTTACTTGATCGTTGGACTTCATTGAAAAGAACTAATAAATGAAATAAATTAGAGAAGTATGCTAACGCACAGCTCCTGAAGATTGGTCAAATTCCCTAGCTCTTCCGGGAGAGGGCCACTGAAGTTATTTGTGCCGAATGCACTGCATGAAATCGAAAACCCAAGAAACACAAACAAGTTCAAGGGAAGTTTTCAGTCATATAACACGCCAAAATATGCCCTTATCACCTCATGTACTTTTTGTAGATAAAGAAAGTTTGTAAATAATGCTTTAAAAAAAAAAAACTCACAGCACTCTCAAGTTCCGCAGATTTCCAATCTCTCTGGGAAGTGGTCCAGAGAATGCATTGGTGCCAAGCGTCCTTTTCGTCATATCAAAAAACAAGTAATGTCATGGTTGAGCATTTTGACGATAACATTGAATGAATTAGAAGAAAGCTGTGAATATGAGAGTTAAAAATAATCAATAACATTTCGCCACTTACAGGATCTGCAGTCTTGTTAAGTTGCCAACGAAAGCAGGCAGAGGGCCACTCAACAAATTTTGATTTATATCCCTACAGCATTAAAAGAAGAAGGATAATCATGAAGTTTTCCAAACTCATGAATGTCTTGTTTGAGGAGAATGCTGTCGGCTTATCTTTGTGCAGAAGTAGAACCCACCATCACAATTCCCATATTACACTACCCATGGGAAGCTTTTTTTTAAAAAAATGTCAACATTATGCAATGGTGTACCACAAAATATTTATCTTACAGATGATCAAGATATGTCAGATTGGCTAGCTCATCTGGAATGACACCTTGAGCATCCAGTGCATACACCTTACTTGAAAAAAAAAAAGAAAGAAAACACGAACCATGTTAGCAAATTCAGAGCCCGATACAAATTAGAAACCCATTTGTGATCCAATTGGTACTCAATGAAATACTACAAAAAGTTGGAATGCTTTGTATATTAACTTATGGAGAAGAAGTTTACATAATCAACGTTGCTTTACACGAGAAATAAAAACTAGCACAGACATCGCATCCGTATTAACAGGGGGCAAAATCGTCAACTGATGAGTAAATAAACGTTGGCAACCCTTACAGCTTTGAGACCCGACAACGGGTCCGATTAAGGAAGGTGCATTCACATTTGAGGGCCGGATTAACGTCCGGAGCTGTCACTTCCGTGGCGTCGACGGCGGTTCCGCTGCAAATCTCGCCGGAGATGTTCCATGTATCAGCCCCCACCGAGATCCCCCACTGCCGGAAAATGGTGTTCACGGCCAACGCTGCATGTTACACAGGCAGACCCGTTAAACATGCCGAGTACTTTGTCCGAGCAGGGGGCCGTTAAGGGATTTTCACTAATAATTGATCCCACAGTAATTTAAAAATTGTCCGTCTTACTATTAATATATTGCCCGTAAGATCTAATGAACAATTAGATACAAATAAGTAAGAGTATTTATTTATGATTATAATGTCAAAACTACCATCAATAATATTTAATAGAAGATGATTTACTTAGAGCATAGGATCACCACTCTACATTAATATAATTAGGCATGCCATCAATTGCTAGGGCCACCGAGAATCTTATATAATTAAACGTGCTCATCAGTCAGGAGGCCAAAAAATACTAAAACAATATTAATTGGCCGATCATAGAGGTCTACTATATTTTTATAAATAAAAAGGAATTAAAAATCATTTACTAATGAAAAGTAGGAGAACCAATTAATTAAAATATAATAAAAAAATATGGGAAATTATTATATTTATTTTCTTCCTTCTTTAAATTTTATTTTTGCGATTAGAGGCTATTTCTAAACTCTATTCATTAAATAATTACAATTTATCACATTATTAAATAGCGCTTGTATATAAAATTGAACTCTGTTCATGGTTTTTAAGGATATCCCATGTGATAAGGTAGACAACAGTGGCGGGACGGCTAAGGATCCCGTATCTTTCAACTTACCCATTTTCTACAAAAGATAGGTTGATGATGTCTTCTAATTATGACATGTTTATGATTATAAAATGACAAATTAGACGACCTAACACCCATGCATGGTTGTTATTATAATTTTTAAACTTATACAAATTATTTGACAGAGAAGTAGTTATAAAAATATGTATATTTTATGAGTTTACTGCAGGTTTTTAATTGTTGCGTGTAGGAAAAAAATGAATAAAATAAATGGACCATAGATCTCCGTACAGAATTTGACTCAAATCCCATTAGATCGGTTGTAAAGAAAAGTGGAGAGTATACGCAGAGATTGTCTGAAATAGAAAGAGCCCAGATTATTGTGTAAAAAGGTGTTGAAGTAGCACGGCTGCCTAAGTTGATATGCCAAAGTTCGTTCATCAGTCCTAACGAGGAGCTAATTATGAAGATAGATAACAAAGGGAAGACGAGCATGACAGACAGCAATTTGGTGATTTTCATAACATCATCCGTTAGATGAAACTGATGTCAGAGATGGACGTACCTTCAGAGGGATCTAAAGTGGCAGCTTGTTGAGCTCGACACCTCCCCACATGGTGGAGAAGACACAGGCCAAGGAAGAGCAAGAAAAACAGGTCATCGCTCTGATGATATGATCCCCTCAAGTACTTCATCAACACCATCTTAATTCCTCAAACAATATTTGATTAAGAGCTCAGAACAATTCGACTTCAGAGACGGAGAAAGACCACCTATAGCTTCTTTTAAGAAGGCGGAGGTTTGACCAGCAGCTTTTGATATATGGAGGTTGTGGCAGCCAAACAGCCTAGCTAGAAGACCAACAAGCCGACATGCAGACAGCGCAGGCAATCCAGATTATGAAGGAGAAAGGTGATGACTGGAACACGATGCGAAAGAAGAAGAAGGAAGAAGGAAGAAGAAGAGAGTTTGCATCATGTAAAGCACCCACGTGTTGGCTATTAACAAAGTGGTCGGGCAGCCATATTATTTTACACAATGATCTGTATACAGGTCAAGGATTAACACCTATAACAGCAGATCAAATAGAAGAAGACCTTGGCAAAAGCAACACCCCTTAAGAATTGAAAGCCGTTCAATGTAATTAATCAAGACGATGAGCTAAGAATTCTTATCATAATGACGTTGCCTAAGACGTCGTCATAGAAATAAAGTCGTACCTTGACTATCATAACTGCGCTAGTGCTGCAATGAATTCTAAGGTAGACCTGGAGCCAAGTTGAGTTTGAAAATTGAATTCTTAAACGATAATTAGAATGAATAAATGGAGATTGTGACTTGTGAGAATAACATATACATGCATATGCTATATCACACTTTTCATTTTGATCAATTAGCGAAGGCCCAGCTAGCATTATCGAGTACTATACTTGACAAATGAGAACTGTAACTTTATAATGAAATAATTGTAAGACAGCGAAAGAACATTATATTAGGCATTGGAACCTTTTTTTTATTTTCCAAATCAAAATGGAAGAATTTTCAAAGCAAAAAAGGTTGTGTACACATGGATCGCGAGTCAAATATTAGAATTGGAATCATCGAAATTTTATATGCAAATGTTCTTATTCCTCTTGATTTGGGGTGCATTCACATATGAATCTGCGGATCAAATGAGGAGAAAGACGTCTAAAAATTAAGAGGGTAACAAAGTATACGAAATCGTTTTGGTACATAGGCTTGGAAAAAATTACCTCGTACGTCAAGGTATTTTTTACATCATAAATAACATTAGAGCCTATTCATATAAGTTTATTTGAATTACAACTTCTATTTGAGTAATTTAATATATTCTACTACTCGAAATTCACTTATATAATTGTAAAAATAAATAATTATATAGTAATTATAAATTTTAAATCAAACTAGTATTTTTAATCCTTTCATTTTATTTTGTAGTAAATTTAATTAATTTCAAAACATCTTTAAACTTGTATATATTTAAAAAATCTAAAAGTATTATCAACCTCCCACTTATAATGAACTCTAATGGAACATTTATACGTATAAACTTCATTTTGTGGGACCCATTAAAAACGTTTAAATTTTTAAATATATAGACCATATAAGTTATATGAGGTGTAGTTTAACTTAATTTTTTCATAAATAAAATGATTTAGGCAATTTATTTTTTAAAAAATTGTAGGAAAAATTCACAAAATTACATTGTTGAAAATTACAAAATTATGAAAATAGATCAATTTTCCAGCGATCCTAAATATCTTCTCGCGTAGGCACGCTTTCATAGAGGTGAAGTTATAATTATAACAATTAAGAACCTAATGTCAACTCAGAATTAACAACATGGACAACAAAAGCACCATCCAATTGATGAAATTTGCTTTGAAGGATTCAAAGAAAGAATAGTTCTTCTTAGAATTACGATAGAGGGATCGATCACCCTCAAATGACTTGTCTATATTGACTTTCAATAATAGCAGAAATTGAATCATTCTTCAGATGAGGGGTCCGATTAGCTGGGCAGCCATTAAATACCTTCCTTGTTATTACCATACCATCGGCACCGTCGCATCGACTTACCGGCAGAGGACGGTTTACGATATTTCCCATACCTTATAAGTACATTATAATATATCGTTATGATTTATAAAAGTATATATTACGTATCAAAACATTCACAGGAATCTCCTAATAAACGCGGTCTTGTGCTGCTTACCTTGTATATATAACATTAGCTCAAACCTTAATTATTCAAGTCTCGTCTCTTGCATTCTATGATCTGATGATAACAAATTAATTTGTTCAAAGCATGATTCACTATTACGAGCAGAACTCAGTTTTGCCTTCTGATCATGACTTTACATCACGATTTTCATGTGTCATGTGAAATGCCAACGAATTAACTTGATTATTTTGTAGGTGTCAGATTAAATGGACAGTTTACCCACCACCAAGGCAGGCCTATCTCCCACCGCCAGTCTCCGCCGATGGGCTAACCGACTTACAACGCCGCCCGGTACCCCCAGCAGCCGGTGGAAAATGGGGACAGAGGTGATGACTTCCGGAAGGGATAGCGAGTATCGCTGCATGTGTATATCAGCATATCTACATCATATATACTACATAGTAGATACATCACTGACTACATTCTATGGTGCGCTATTTTGATGTTTCTGATTATCAATCACTATATATCAATGTGCATTCATCTCGGATTGATAATCTGATGTTCATGCTGTTTGTGTTACTTCTTTGCTGCCTTGTGCTGCTGCTGCGTCTTGGAGATGTGCTTCTAATTGTTACGATTGTTCTGAGTGGAGCGGCTCAAGCGTTCAGGCGATGTGAAATTTGTACATTGGTTGATTGTTTTATATATATATATATATATATATATATATATATCTTAAGTTTGTCATTGGGTTTAATACATATTGGATTCTCTTCGTTCCGTTATTTCAATAACGACTGCATCTATAAACTTGCTACCTTCTACAATTAAGTTATAGATTCTAAATGTTCCTCTGCGCAATATCTTGATTAGGTGATCATCGCAAGCGAACCCCATGATGCGTAACAAATTGGTTTTTGTGACATGCTCGCACTTAATTAATTTGAACACCCCGGAGGTGATCATTCTTTTTAAAAAAAACATTTGGCTGTCGTACATTGTTTTATTTAACCAAATTGCATAATACTGTCAGACGCCATTTTGGTATATTTATCAATTAGTAGGGAATCTCCAAAATGCATGACATTTTCATCGGCCCCTTGAAAAAATGGGCTGGGCCTAAAAACAAGTGGGCCGGGCCTATTTCCAGAAGCTTTCATAATTGAACGGGGAGACCCAATATTGGTGGAAGCGTCATAACATAATCATCAGTTTTAATGAAGCAAGTTAAATAAATTAAATAAGAGACGAGCATCTAATTAACCACCTGATTACGATTAAGGCATCTCCTAACCACTCCGACATTCGTCTCATAATTCTTGCTGGCGTGCATGAGCATGGATACCCGACTCCTTTGTAACCATGACCATCAATCCCCCAGGTAGAACTTCCTCCCAAACTTGTAATATGCAGCATAAGTAGCTGTCTCAATAATTCTTTGATCAAGCTTTTGATGGACCATTGATCTCATGACAATATAGTGATAGGGAAGCGCTCGCATGGTTTGCTATTTTTATTCTCAAAGGTCCTTGTGCGATCGACCTCAGCTCGACCGCTCATGCACGAGCATAACATGTTCATTGTAGACTAGTCCCTTGATTCAACTCAGCTCGATCGCTCATGCACAAGCTGACCCAGGACCGGTCCATCTTTGGAATCATTTGAACCAGTCATCTCTTTCACATTCTGCATTGACTAGTTCCTTACCAAATCCGAACCAGCAATAGGGATCAGAACATGAGAGAAGGATGATGGTGATGTCAGAACAGGCACGAAAAGATCAGTGGTGGGCCCATAACCCACAGGTCTAAGGATCGGAACAAGGAAAAATGATAATGCTAATGCCAGAGCAGGCAGAGATAGATCATAATCAGAATGTTTGATTTTTGACAGCATCACAAGCAGAACCTGCCATGTCGGCACAACTACCGTCAGGATGGATGTACATGACTAGTGAGGATTAGAGGATACAGCTGATGTGTATCCAGTTTTCAGTTTTAGTTGAACCTCCTTGAGTTAAAATTTCGAGGACGAAATTTTTATAAGGAGGGAAGGTTGTAAAACCCGTGATTCGAGTTACGGTTTTATAGTCGTTAGCCGATCGGTTCAGCCGTCGGTTCGAGTGAGTGTATTTCAGAACACGTGTACTGAACCGATGTCGGTCACGTGTATGAGCTGTGAGGGTAATGTGTAGCAAGGATGTGATGATAATAAGATGAATGAGCAGAGGATGAGTTATCAGAATGCATGAGAGCATACAGTTGACGATTTTAGATTTTTTTTCATTTTGTGACCGTAAAAATAGTTTTAGGTCGTTTACCGCGTTAGGATGCATTATGGGATAGTTTGGGTGGGTTATTAGTTATAGAGCATGTCATTTTGATGTTGTGTATTTTATTTTATTTTATAGGATTTTTCCTGATTTTTCTAGATTTTTTTTAGGATTTATTAAGCGTTAGTTATTATTTTTGACTCGAGACGGACTCGAGTCAAGTTTTATTTACAAGTTTGCCACCCAACTATTTCTTTCTCTTCCTCAACACCTTCCCCACCCAAACCCTCGCCACACCTTCCACCGTCGCTGTCGACGCCGCCCAGCGCCGGCCGGCCGTCAGCCGACGCCGCCCCATCCCACGACGGCGTCGTCGTGCCACCCCGACCAGCCCCGGCCACGAGCAGGCCGTCGCGACGCCGGATTCACCTCGCGACGCCGCCACCGCTTCACGTCGAATCGCCGCCTTTTGGGCCGCGCCATCGCCGTCGCGGTCGGCTGTGTTGTCGCCACCAGTGGGTAAGGCTCGCCGAGACGGTTCCGATGGTACCCTATACGGCCCCGATCCGACCAATAGACACCACCGGCGATTCTCGCCGGAAAACCGCCAGAAAATCGGAATTTTTGGAATTCGCTGGAATTCACCGGATCTTCTGCGGAGATCACCTGGTCGAACCAGATCGAGCTTCGGACGCCGTCGAGCTCCGAATTCGAGGTTCGAGA
>JAVDBV010073260.1:0-13280 GCA_032619315.1 Piper longum
AAATAATATAATAATATAGTTTTTATATTATATTATATATATATATATACTAATAAGTTTAATTGTAACTAATTATATTTATTTATATACAATATAATAAGAAAAAGGTGAGATAGTTGAGATGGTAGGTAATCAAGTCCTTGACTTCAAGGTTGTGGGTTCAAATCACGCTAATTATATTTTTTTGATTGAGTTAAACGAGCCGGTTTCAAGTTCAAGAACGAGCTAGGTTCGACCTCGCAGTTTAAGTGTATTCAAGCTCGAGTCGAGTTTGAACGAATTTCGAACTATTCGAGCCGAGCTCGAACATAAGTCGAGCTCGGCTCGCTCGCTCGTTTAGCACCCCTACTTGTTTCTTTAAAAACATTTTTTTTAAAAAAAAAACTTGGTCTTCGGCAATGGCTGGGCTCATCCAAGGTTATATTTTTCTTAAAAAAGCCATTTAAGGGTATTAAAGATAATTCAAAATATTTTTTATTTTTTCGGTAATTATATCAAATTTTCATTCTATTTAGTAAATGTGAGAAAAATACAGCTTTTTCACATTCTTTCTACACAAACACATGAGAGAAAAAGATTAAAAAAATATTTTTTTCCTTTTATTTTTCTTTCTTTCATAATCTATCAAATCACACAGACTCACTTTCGAGAGATTACTCTCAACTGAAGATCTACCAAAGTCTGACGCTTCACCATTATTTACTAAGCCGTAGGTTTTCGAATGCCAAACCATTAACTGAAGGCCATCTAAAGGTTGAACTTCATTTTTTCTTATTCTACACCTCATGTCATTAGTTATCGAAGTTCTAACCTGAATGTAACTATGAGATCATAGGTAGGTTCAATTTTTTATTGATAGAACAAATTAATCAAGTTGGGTTAGACTAAGTAAAATTGACACATCTTTAAAAAATTCATATCTCTTAGAATTCGTGTTAACAAATTTTGAAAGTTTATGATAAGAAACTAGAAATCCTAAGGAATTTAAAAAAACAAATTTGGATGAAATACAGTTATTGAGAGTGAGATATGACTATTTTAAGTTGACCTTATGACTAAGTTATTAGATAATGCAATGGAGGGGTATAATTGACTTTTTATAAATCAATAAAATAGGAGAATTTTAATTTGACAAAAATTATAATGACTAGAAAGGTTTGGAATAGTATTTTGAAGCATTAGAACTATTAATTAGTGTTGAGTTAAGATGTAACACCCTAAATCCGGTTCACGCTCGTGAACCGAACCGGCATGTTACAGCCCTGGTTAGGTCGGCTAACCCGAAGCCAACTCATACGGAACCAATCTTGGTGTCTTAAAATGAAGATACGACTTGTCATACATGCATGAATGCATTAAACCCTAGCATGATACTACATGAATGACTTAGCAATCAATTCATACAAAATCAATAATTTCAATAAAATAATTAAATATTTCAAATTAAAACGAACAGAGTCTCCCCTAAAAGTGCAGTTAGGGCTACCCTGTCCCAATAATATAAGTACAACATACAAGTATATATATATATATATATATATCAACAACTTTATTCACACAAAATGATCTACTATAACTCATTTTGAAAACTTGGATCTCAGCCCACCTGTGCATCTATTCATGTTTCACATTGTCTCATCATTTCTCAGTGCTTAATCTCATCGTCATGTTTTTTATTTCCTCACATTTGTACTAATATGATAAAATCATAAACGAAATATTAAATAATCATTCACCAAACATATGTGTGTGTGCAGAAGACCTCATTGCTCCTCCGTCCAGCTGGCACATCCATCTCGTACTCGTCACCTACATATAGTACGAAAACCGTTAGTAATGAGCGTTATTGGTCCAGAATATAACTAATAAAAAACTGGCGATAAGAGCAAACTCTCATATGAAATAGAAATCCATATATTCTCCTCGTGAACTCTCTGAAGGGCATCTACTGAGAAGCCACTGGGCTGTAGACCAGGTAGCATCCTGAACTAACTGAACTGCTGCTACTGTTGCCTCACTCGGCATTTTTTTATTTCATTTTCTCGTCTTAAATCCTAAGCCCTCTCCTTACCTCCATATTTTTCTTGGTCTTGAGCACGAAGACCGAGTACTCTCAGGTGGTCGCCTTCAGTACCCTTTGAACCACAAGTCATGACATGCACTGTACTAAACAGTACTCATAAATCTCCACGTTCTCTGGGTGTGAGGAACTCAAACACAGAGTTGTCAGGATCCCTCGGGAATGGAATAAACCGCTAACACTAATCCAGAGCCCGCTTTGACTGACACAACATCATTTGCATGGTACATGCAATCGATTTCTCCATCTCTCGTCTCACTGAAAACTCGATAAAAATATATATAGGCCTGGGAAGGGATTTATAAAATAGGTCCAAAGGCAACTTGCTATGGATCTTGTTTTCGAAATCATTCTCAAGGGATCTCATCCTCAATGGTTATTAATCCGAGAAACAAGTCGGCTAAACGACTCGAGTTAAGTGGGCTCCGATAAAACGCCACTTAACTTTTCCTACTAATCATAATCAAATACATAATAGAAAGAGCGTAAAACAGAGACGAGTCCTAACGGACCTGGTAGAAGCTCCAAGCATGTCATCGTGCCTATGCGGAGAGCTCATACTCCGTACCTACACATAAGAGCTAAATACTAACGCCCAATAACTAAATGATGTATCAAACCGACATGATCAACACACTCACAATACAAACATTCATCAATAATCAAATAGTCATAATCATGAAAATAATCCTAACTCATCCTATTGAAATCAATTTTACTATGTTTTTCTAAATTACATCATGCTCAATTATCATGATCAGATTCGATCTATCTCATTAACTCACTTAGCTGCTCATTCAAACTTAATCAAATCATGTCACTTATCACTTCATCAGTAGTTAGGGTTTAATCACCTCAACATCAATTTAATCAATCCTAGCACGCTGTACTAATAATCATCAATCTTAAATGATAAACTTCGAGGTAATTATACCTCACGTCGTTGGCAATCGGCAACGGCTAAGGTTTTTTCGTGCATGCATCTCGAACCTTAAATTTGGTGCTCGATAGCGTCTAAAGCTCGATCGGGTTTGACTGGATGAACTCAGCAGGAGATCCGGCGAATACCAACAATTCCGATTTTCCGGTGAGTGCTGATGGTTTTTCGGCGGGTTCAGTGGTTTTCTGCCACTTTTCGGTTGTTTTCCGGCGACAATCGCCGGCGGCGTCTACTGGTTGGATAAGGACCGTATAGGGTACCATCGGAATCAGCTCGGCGAGCCCAACGCATCTGTGGCATTGGCGTGGCCAATGAAGGCTGCAGCTCGCCGAAAAATGTCAAAACAGGGGCGGCCGCGGTGGGTGGATAGATCTGGCTGACCTGAGCGGCAATCGGCGGCGCTCTGGTTGGGGAAGGTAGCTGGGGGGTCGAGGATGCCGAGCCGACCACCCGATGGTGACGGCGACGGTCGCCGGTGACGGAATCGACGACTGAAGCGCGGCGCATGGGTGCGGCTTCCTCGTGTCGTGGTGGCCGGGCAACGGCCGGGTGCGCTCGGGGCGGCACGACAACATCGTGGTGGGGCGGAGCGGCGTCGGTCGGTGGCCGGGCAGCGATGGCGGCGGCCACTCAAAGGGCAGCGGGAATAGGGTTTTGGGCAAGGAAGATGTGTCAGGGAAGAAAAACAAGTTGGATGGCAAACTCGTAAATATTACTTGACTCGTCTCCAGCTCGAGTGAAGAATAATAATTAGGTCGCCATAAATTCTAAACAAAATTGGAAAAATACCATAAAATCAAAAAAATACCAAAACATCATAATGATATGCTTTACCTACCCAAAACTATCCATAACACATCCTAACGCGGTAAACAGCCTAAAACTAATTCAACGATCCACTATATATATAATAAAAAAATAAGCTGCATACTCTCATACATGCTGATAACTCATTTTTTTCTCACTGTGATCATGACGTCATCATCACATACTTAGGTACGCATGACCCTCATAGCTCATACATGCGACTAGCATCGGCTCAGTATACATGTTCTAAAACATACTCGACTCGAAATAATAGTCGAACCGACCGGTTCTAAATATAAAACCCTAACTTGAATCATGGGTTTTACATAAGAAGTAGTTATCCCTTTTAAATAAATACAACTCTATTTGGATTTTTATTGATTAATTGGAGTAGCGTACCCAAAATACCCTACTTAATTATGTTTCTTAGTATATAAATCTAGAAAAGATCGATTTCTCTTTCACGCTCTAAAAATTTTTCTAACATTGAGAAGGGAGGAGAGGAGATGGCTAGGTTTTGGCATGTTTTGCCTTCTTTTCTCAATTTTCTCATTAAATCATCATGTTTTCATGTAAAATTCATGTCTAGGATATGCATTTACCATGATTACGTGAATTGTGATTAAGTTTGGATAATTTCTCGTTAGGAGGGATCATGGAATTTGATTCTTTTGTGGAGAATTGTATTGTACAATGAATTCATACAGTTTGGATTCGTTATATGTATGTTTGATTATGAAAATGATAAATTTTTTCATGTAATTCTCTTTGTGTGCTTGTTTTATAAAAATTACCTATATTAGTTTATTGAAGTCATGATGAATACCTATAGATTTATTATATTAACAGTTTTTATGAAGTTTTATATGCCTTGGTGATGATTTAATATGATAATTGGATTATTTATTTGAGTTAGATCAACTTTAATGCATGATTTATATAATTTTAGTAGTAAATTCCTTGAAATTTATGTTCTAATGATAGATTTGTTAAAAATGATTATTTTGATGAAAATCTATCTTGGATATCTATAGAATCATCATATAAACTTGTTGGTATTAAAAAGAATCAAGTATGATTGATAAATACAAGAAAAAGATATGAAATTCATGAAAAAATTGGGAGTGTAAAAACTGGGTGTCTAAGCTCCAAGAAACTGAGTGCTTGAGCACTATGCTCTTGGTTAAGAGGTGTGAGTAAAATTTGTCTGAGCATCTGAGCACAGGGAAACTAGATGCTCGAGCGCTATGCTTTCTGTTAGCCGATGTAAATCTTAACTCTGAAATAGGGTGAGCATTCTGTGTTTTGTGATTGAAATTCAGATTATATTAAATGTTTGTTAATTAAGTAATTAAAGGTAATTAATATTCTAATTATGATTGTTTGATGATATTAGTGGCTTGATATATTACATATGCTATGATTGTATATATACATTCAAAGATGAGTGTGTATGTTGTTGAGAGTTAATTGTGCAGGCATCTCATGTCATTTCATTAAATGTAATTAATCTAATATTCATATTAATATATAATTTGACGTTTTAGAAGATTGCTCACAAATTAGTTAGAATGCCTGAGGCACTCAAAATATGTATAAGTTGTATGATATTTAATTAGCAGAGACAAACATTGGTTATTCGGGGGAAATGTGTAGTCTCAACATTGGCGCTAATGGAGTCTTGGACTTCATCTACCTAATTAAGATAAGGTCACGGGAGTAAGGCTCATCCCAAAAATAAGTTTAGAGAATTGTGAACTGACTAAGCCCAGTACACACATGAACACTGAAGTCAGGGTGAGGAATAAGTGTATTATCTCCCAATGAGGGAAAATGTAAATAGATGGAAAATCTCTCAAATAGATCGATTGATTTGTTGGAACAGGAGTTGGGCATAAACTCATATTTATGATGCTTATTATTTATTTATTATTGTTTTGCGTACTTAGTAGTTTCATCACTAAGGTGCAATTACTTCTATAGGTAACAACTAGCTAGGAGTGAGCTTTTGAAGGAGACAAATGTGCAGACTCTACAATTGAACTATCAGAAAATAATATTAGTTATTTTTGCATTGGACTTTTAGTATATTATTACTTGGTCATACATTATTAGGAATGGAATCTTATACGATTCATGCGAGTTGTATTAATTATATTTGAGACTTATTATATTATTTCCAATGCTTAATACTTGATTATTTTATTTATTGTTATGGACAAATTATCTATGTTTGGAATAATTTATATTTTGCTGCAATATAATCATATATTAATTGTTTAAGTGTTGTTAAATAATCGTTGTTTATTGGTTATTTGTTGTAGTTTTAATTGTTCCATGTGGATTGATATATAGGTTCGGGTTTTGGGCCAAAAGTGCACTATAAGTTTTAATTGTTCCACTAACCTATCCCAATTTGTTGGCTTTGCCCATCTAATATGAAGTAATTGTAATTAGCAAGTGCACTATTTGTTATCAAATAATATAATGAATGAGTAAAGTATCATTTCCATGAGAAGAGGCTACTCAATCAATTAGGGTTCTCAAATTGAATTATCTTAGAAAATAACAAATTTTGTGGTTTCATTAATTTATTAGTTCCAATTTAAAATAACATAAAAAGAAAACATGATCTAATCTAGAGCTACGGTTTCTCAAGATGCCAATCATCAGACTAAGGTTTAAATAGTCTATCTAAGCATTCAACGACTACTATTTAGATTAATCATATTCAATTTATGGTTATGTTTTATAAATTCCTTTAAGACAAAGATTAATTAATTTATTATTCAATTAATTATTAGTTGACATAGTTTCTCTCTTTGAAATTTTACTATATTCAATAATGAATCAAGCAAATAAAATATTAAACAAAATAAAACTCAACTTTTATGGAAAATAATAATGTGAATTTTAATAAATATAAAATATCAAATCTTTGGTTTAAGATCTATTTACTCTCCACCGTATACTAAATTACCCAGTAAAAATTTAAAAATGCAAACCAAAACAAAAATATTTGAACGATGCATAATGAATTACAATGAAAATTGTTTTAAAAATAAAAGAAAAACTCTTTTAATTGATTTTCAACTACGTTGAATACTATTCTATTGATTATATTTGGACGTTGAATACTCTTCTATTGATTATATTTGGATCTTCAATATTTCTTTGATTCGCCATAAAACTCATAACACTTTGATTAGCTCTCTAAAACTGTGAAAAATTTCATTAAGTTATCCTTGAATGAGTATTTATAGCCCCTCCACAAATTAGAGGCATAGCTTAAATGGAAACATGAAAAAAAAGAAATAATTTGCAAAGTTAATTTTTGGGCGCCTAGGCACTAAAGCCCAGCATGTGGATGCATTGACTTACTTTCATCCGTGTTTTCTTGTACTAGTGCCCTAGAACTCAAACCAGTGGTTGTACTTAGGTCAAATCTCGATTCTTTTTAACTTGCTCAATTTCTACAATTAAAATCAAGCCAATAAATTAATAAACTCATAATGATTAATAAACTCAATAATACTTCTCTCCAATCTAGGTAAAATCACTGATAAAAACATCATGATATAATAACTCATCTTACAGAACTATCACCATCCACCATCATCTAGGTGCACCACACCCTGCCTTCCTACGGGATGCACATTTCATCGTTGATGCTGCCTTGGGTTTATTCATACGCAGTTTCACTTCCGCTCCCCAACCATCCTCAAACATTGCCAATGTCCCACCATTTAGTAGTCTCAATGTGGATGGCTTCAATTCTGACCACTTTGTCGTTCGTTCCCCACTTGGCCTTGGTGTTGGAAACTTTCATTATGGGTGTTAATTAGAAGCCCATACTTATATCACAACATGGGCCATCATCCAATCCTTATGAAGGTTAGTTAAGAGTTGATGGTCCATTTCTTCCAATTGTTTTGGGATTAACCAAACATCTAAATCCCTATTTTAACAAATAAATGATGAGAAGTAGAAATCAAAATACACTGGAAAAAAGAAATATCTTTTAATATGGACAAAGCCAATTTTACATAGAAAACCCCAAATCTGGGAAAAAAACCACAGGGTAGATGTTTGAATTAAATTTACTATATTACAATTTTATTCAAAAAATATCTATGAGAGAACAAACTCTCTAATACTAATTTATTATAATTTTTACACAATTGGTATTAGTCACAAATGAAGATAATAACAAAAGAATAATACAGATTAAGAACTTGGCAAAATTACCATTGATAATTGGAAGCGAATCTCAACAAACCTTGCACTTTTATTCAATCCACATAATTTTTCCCTTCCCCCTTTGTCAACATTTTTCTCTACCTAAAGAAGAAAAGCATCTGTCATTGCTTTTATCCCCTTCACATGATATACAATGTGTTTTCTTATGAACTTTGGTTTTTGCACAAAACATATTGTCTTTTCATGTATTTAGGGAGGAGGGACAACCGAGCAAACCTCCCCTTCCCGACTCCGTGAAATACTTCTAGCCGGCATGGGATGCTCCATCCATGTCTGCTCTATTTTTGGAGTAAACATGTTTCTTCTTTCACACAACTTTAGTCATCTGAAATATTCCTTTCAATATGAATTTTTATTAGCTCAAGAAATTTACTTGCCAACATATCTCTTACTCAGTGATATATCACATCAATGTGTTTGCTCCTTAAATGAAAAGTTGAATTCTTACTTAGGTAAATTAAACTGCGGCTATCACACTGTGCATTGTATCTCTCCCATTTAATACCAATTTTATTAAAAAATTTCTCTTTCCATAGCATCTCCTTGCAAGCTTCCGTAGTAGCAACACATTTGGCTTCAGTTGTGGATAATACAACACACTTTTGCGACCTAAACTACCAAGATACAACCCCATTAGCAAAATCAACAACAAACCCAAATGTTGACCTTCTTGTATCCAAGTCACCTACTATGTTTATATCGGTACAGCTAACCAACAAAGGTTTATCACTTCGAAAATATAAACACATTTTGGATGTATCTATCAAGTACCTCATTATCCATTTAACTGCTTTCCAATGTACTTTGCTTGGATTCTAAATATCTTCTAACCGTTCCAACTTCAAATTATATATTTGGCCTTGCACAAAATATAACATACATTAAATTACCAACATCAGAAGCATAAAGAACCTTTGTCATTTCCCTCATCTTTGTTTCACTTAAGTCACTTTTCTTCAACTTGGAGTGACCCCCAAGTTGAATTCTAGCCAGCTTTGCATCTTTCATGTTAAATTTTTCAAGCACATTGTCTATGTACTTTTCCCGTGACACCCAAAGCTTTCTAGCTCCCCTGTCACGCCGAATGGACATTCACAAGATTTATTTTGTCGATCCTAAATCATTCATTGCAAAGGATTTGTTCAAATTCTTCTTTAAACTTCCAATGTTAGCTTCACATGTCCTACAATCAACATGTCATCTATATAAAGCAATAGAATAATAAAATCATCATCATCAAACCCTTTGATGAACACATAGTGATCAGAAATAGACTTCTTTTACCCATTGCTTTTCATAAAAAATTAAGCTTTTTGTACCACTATCCAAGAACTTGCTTCAAATTATACAAACTCATTTTCAGTCTCCACACCATCTATTCATTTCCTCTGACTTTAAAACCTTCTGGTTGCTCCATGTATATGGTCTCCTCAAGATCACCATTAAGAAAGGCCTTCTTCACATCTAATTGTTCAACTTCCAAATTCATACTTACAGCCAAAGCCAAAACAATTCTAATAGACGACATTTTAACAACAAGAAAAAATTTTCATCGAAATCAATACCTTTCTTTTGTCAAAAGCCCTTCACCACCAACCTTACCTTGTACCTTGGTTGTGTGTTGTTTTCTTCATGTTTGATCCCATTTATTCTTTAAAACTATCTTCCCCTTTCAAAAATCCACCAACTCATATGTGTGATTATCATGCAAAGATTTCATCTCATCTTGCATTGTCTTCAACCACTTCTCTCTTTCTACATAAGCTTTAACCTCACTGAAATTTTCTGGTTCTCCCCTTGATCAGAATATGTCATTTCCTATCCAACATCATTAACAAACTCATTAGAAATATCATCAGTCACCTCATCCTGACCTCATCATCAGTAGGTGGGGAAATAATTGTGTCATCCTGAGCTTCCTCTTCACTTCTAGTTGAGGTTGAAGGTTCTTTCATCTTTTTCAAGATTTCGTGAGATTTTGTTTGAGGAACTTCTTCCTTGCCAATGCCCTTAGCTATTTGATCCTCACTGAAAACTACATCTCTGCTTTGAATTATTTTTCTATTCTTAGGATTCCAAAGCTTGTATCCAAAATTATGATCACCATATCCTAGAAAAATATATTCCACGGCCCTAGAGTCAAACTTAGCCCTTTATTCCTTGGGTAAATTTGCAAAGGCTTTACAAACAAAGACTCTCAAATGAGAACATTTTTATCACTCCCAACCCTTTTTAATATGTCATTGTCGAAGGCATGTGTGGGAGATCTGTTGATCAAATAACAAGCTATACTCGTGGCCTACACCCATAAGCTTTTAGGCAATTTAACTGAAGGCAATATACTTCTAATCTTCTTAGAGATGGTCCTATTCATTCTTTCAGCCACTCCATTATGTTTGGGAGTATAAGGAATTGTCTTCTCATGCCTAATCCCATACTTGCTACAATATTCATCAAACTCAACAGAACAATGTTCAGCATCATTATCACTTCTAAGGCATTTTAAGAGCTTACCAGTTTCTCTTTTAATCAACAAATGAAAAATCTTAAAGATGTAAAAACATCACTTTAATTTTTCATGTCATAAGCCCACACCTTCCTATAAGTATCATTAATAAAAGTAACAAAATAAATAAATTGCCAAGAGAGTTTACTTCCATAGGCCCACACACATCAGTGTGTACCAACTCAAAAAATTTTGACTTCCTTGTGCTTGCAAAGGATGCCTTGCGCTGTTTCCCCACCAAATAATAGTCACAAGGACTAATTGCCATGTCCTTGACCTTGGGTAGGAAATTTAGCTTCTTCAATGTCTCTTGTCCCTTCTCACTCATATGTCTCAATCGACTCTTGTCCCTTTTGTTTGTGTCCCTATTTCTTGATCTACCTCTTGCCTCTTTTGACACTAATACATAAGACCCTGAAGTTAGTAAAGATTTTCTTCTCGCTTCCTCATTCAGTAAACAGCTTGTTACCATGTCCATTGTGAGTTTTCCATCTTGAGCAGCATTGCTCAAATAGATCACCAATGTTTCCCAGCTCTATGGCAATGTGTTGAGGAGCAGCATAGCTTGCCTTTCCTCATCTAAAGTCATCTTCATCCTGACAAGTTGAGTAATAATACTCTTCATCTCATTAAAATGTCCACTTATGTCACTTCCATCCTTACACCTCAAGTTCACTAATTTACTTATCAAAAGGGTCTTGTTACCAGAAGTATTCCTCTTATACAATTCTTGGAGTTTATTCCATAGTGCTTTTGAAAATGTCAATTTAGAAACATGATGATACACAACTTCATCTACCCAAATTCTCAAATAGGTCATAGCCTTCTTATCCAACTTATTCTAGTCTTTATCAGTCACCTCTGCCAGTTTCTGACCAGTGATAAGTTACAAATCCTTAAAATATAAATGATCAATCATTTTTCTTTTCCAATAGTTTTATTTACTCGACCCTTTAAGTGATTATCTAAACATGTTTCTCATCAACCATCTTGGTAAAATATAAATCACAAACACACCAACTAGGCTTTTAGAAATTTCATTGAACACCTAGTAGACAGAAAATATCATCGATCAAAATTTGCTACAACTAAGCAACCTAACTCTCATACCACTTTTTGGGATTAACCAAACATCTAAATTTAAATTTCAATATATAATTAATGAAATGTACCAATCGAAATAGACACAGGCAAAAAGAAATGCCTTCTAATATGGACAAAGCCAAATTTATGTGGAAAACCCTAAATCTAGGGAAAAAACCAAAGAGCAGATGACCAGATAAAATTCACTATATCATAATTTGATATAGAAAATATCCACGGGAGAACAAATTCCCCAATACTAATTTATTATAATTTCTACACTGGTATTAGCCACAAATGAAGAGAATAACAGAAGAATATTATAGATTAAGAACTTGGCAATATTACCATTAATGATTGCAAGCAAATCTCAACAAAACATTCATATTTCTTCAATCCACACAATTGTTATCTTCTCTCTTCGTCGCCCTTTTTCTCCAGCCAAAGAATAAAAGCGTTCGTCGTTTCTTTTATTCCCTTCCCACACGTAAAATGCGTTTTCTAACAAACTTTGGTTTTTTCCCAAAACATAGTTGCCTTTTCATATTTACAGATGAAGGACAACCCAACAAATCCAACACGTTGGACCTTTCAATCAACCTCCTCAGCCGGCTTAGTTCATAGAGTTTCATAAGGACGAGTAGTGCAATTAGTATATAAACAGCCATGTTCACCTTTGATGTTTATTGCGGATGTAAGACCCTTGAAGTGCATCATACCTGGACAAGTTGTTTGGTAGACGCACTGCCCCAGCCACCATTATTGATATTAGAAAATTTTCACTTTAGAAATTTATCTATTAATTATTAAAGCTTGAATTTCTTTCTATTGGAGTGATTGGATGGATGTCTCATTTAAAGAATGTAACACCCCAATTTCGGTTCACTTAAGAACCAGATCAGAAATATTACGATCGAGTCGAGATATGTTTAATATTATTAGTCAGTGAGACTCGATCCATAAAATAGATCGAAGTAACCCTCTTGGTGTCATGAGAACGGAAGACATTATTCAATAAACATCAAAATACATCAAATATAAATTAATGCAAGAAAGAAAATCTTATGTTGAGCTCAAGTGTGTGTAGCATTAACTGCCCTTCCGCCGAAGTCGATACAGGATTTACGAGACCTACATATATTATAAGAAAGCCGTCAGTAACGAATGTTACTGGTCCGAAAAATAACTAATACAATCTGGCAAATGGGTATTCCATTACCCACGAAAACATATGAAACTTCAAGAATGCCTCACACAGGGCAGTAAGCAAACATACTTAAACAAATGCCGGCTCGCGTGCACGGCTCATAAACATAATCATACATACATACAGTGCTTACACCCTCACATCTTCCATATCACCCGTCACTATACTCAAATGGCAAAAGGAACAATTAAGTTAGTGCCACATATTCCGGAAATGTGGTACATTACGCAGTACCATCATACACCCGCACCACCTCATGGTTTGAAGGAGTACTAGCACGGTCCATACATATCTCCGTACCACTCATTCTCTTATTCGTGAAATCCGTAAAACAACGCGTACTTATATAATAGGCTTAGGGATGAGGCTTGTATAGTAAATTTCTAGAGCTAAAGTT
>JAVDBV010073282.1:0-12734 GCA_032619315.1 Piper longum
TGCAATATAATACTAAAGTAGTGGGATAGTTTAGATAAGAGATCTTTACATTAAAGACTTGGATGGTTGTGGGTTAAATCCACTTTAGTTGAGATACTTTTGATTTTGTAATTAAGCTAGTTTCGAACTTTATATTCGAGCTCGAGTCGAACTCGAACAACATAAAAAACATGCGAGTCGATTTCGAGCATATATGGTGAAAATTCGTTTGATCTCTAGCCAAGCTCGAGCGAACTTAAAACTATTCGAGCCGAGTTCCAACATAAGTTTTGCTCGGCTCGCTCATTATTAAGCACCCTTAATAATAAGAATTAATAACATTATTATACTATCTAACGGAAGCCTAAACCATAAATATTAATGACATGAACGATTTTTAATTTGATTGGATTGTACTTCATGACCTCTCTAAAACATAACTAAAAATTTTAAAAGTAATAAATAATCCTATATTAAGCAGGCGTAAATAATTAATAATGAAATTTCCTTCGAGAAGAATAATGCTTTATTAAAATATATTAGTTTTAAAATAATATATGATTGTATTGTGAATCATTTGAAAATTTATCCATGGAAGTTTAAAAACTAGCGATTCTAACTCCAAACTTACTCATAATCATCTAAATCAATTTTACGTACTACTACACGACCCATAAAGTAGTAAATATGAAATGCTTTAATAAGACTTGAAATTGATGAATATTTCGATTTTATACAAATATAAGAAATATAATTATATTTTCAAAGGTTTTAATACTTAATTTATGAAAACTTGCAAATAAAGGGTTATCTATAAAGATTCTTAGGAATTAGCTAAAGGGGGAATCGAAATAGAAAAGTTTTTAGAGTCATAAATAAATCAAATTTCAAATTACGATTCTAAGGCAGGCGTAATTACTAAAAATATAAAAGATTATAATTTTAACAAATGTAAGACTACACTCCAATAAGTTGATTTGATCTTTTATAAAAGGTATAAATTTTAATTTTATTTGAAGGTTTGTGTAAGGCTTTTTTGGTTTTTATTTTTTCAAAGCTGAGTATTGGCTTGGACTAATTAGCTAAATACCAAATCAGAATGTTAACTTACAATTAAGGGGAAATGCATATTGGAAGAGTGGTCCTGATAAGGATGCCCAAACCTGCCCCCACAACTGGGTCTCACAAGCCAAGCCCAAGTTGGAATTCATGTGTTAGTCCTCGAAGTAATGTCACACTTAGGCCAGCGTGTAAAATCAAGTTGGAATTCACGTGACATTCATGTGGCTACTAAATGTCACGTCTAGTCGGTAGCAGCCAGATCGGTAAAAATTTTAAAAAAAAAACACATATATAAGAAAAAAAATATGGCAACCGTCTTAGGAGGCGGCCAAAACCCGACACCGCCAACAAAGGTGGTCAAATTGGATTGCCCTAGCCTTTGCTTGGCTCCGAGAAGAAGGTTAGTTTGGGTTAGCTAAGGCAACGATTTTTGTGTTTTTTATAAACGTGATTGTTGCTGAATTTCACACGTCGGACAAATTGCATTTATACTGAACATGCACGTGGTTAGACAAAGCGTTGCATCAGTCTATGTTGCACACATACTGTTTGCATCAACCTGTAAACCGGGGTGGAAAATGTAACGTCTAGGAATGCAATTAATTTTGTATGCCGTGAGGAAGTTCGCTTTTTCATGTATGCTTCCTTCCCCAAGCTTCTGTCTTTATCTTTATATGAATTATGATCCTCATCTTCGTACACCAACAGCAATAAACAAAATAATTCGTTTTAAAAAAAATTGTACTGTATAAACGAGGCTGAATCGGGACGCCGTGAACGGCGTGAGCCCCCCCGGACGAGATCTAGCTGGTGGCGGCGATCAAAGCTCACGAAACCATTTTGATTGGAAGGACCAACTGTTATGTTTTTTTTTTGTTTAAATAATTTACTTACGATACTCGGAATGCGAGTAGGATCCGGGTATACGTCGATCAATCTCAAGCTTACCACAAGTCACAACAAAAATAAATACAAGGGATTATTTTATACATACAGGGGAATACTGGGTATTCACGTAAATGATTTCAATTTAAATTTAAATTTTAGTTTTTAAATCAGGCGGTTCAAGAGATGATTTTTTATAAATAATTAATCTCGTTCATTGTGTGACATCGACCGAATTGTAGATATATGAAAAGCCACCCAAGAAACCATTTTAATCTAAGCCTCGTAGGTACAATATTAGATTTTTACTTGAGCGGATCATTGTATATTTGCTTTGCCATTAGGTCAACTAACTGCGTATAATTTTGGTTCTATGGCATCAAACCTGGCTTGTAGTTTGCTTTTTTTTTTTCATTTCTCTTGACCAATTAACAACTAAAATGTTCAAATTTTGTAATTATTTTTTCTTGACACATAATTGATAATTGCAAATGTAAAATATATCAAATCAGTTTTATCTAATATCTAACAGGGCAAGAAAGGTGCGTTAACGACCTTCCACTTACATTAACTATATTGAAGATATAAATTAAGCCCGTCAACTTGGGCCATATTCTTGCCACAAGTCTATATTATTAGGAGACATTCTTCAATCCTAGCTAGGAAGCCATGTACAATATGACAAGTGAATAATGTTTTTTTCTATGATAATAATAAACTAAATAATTTTCAAAAATGACAAAATTTTTATGAACGAATATATTCGTAACTGAGAAATCACCCCTTCCCTTAGCAAACTGATTGCAAGAGATCACCAAAAAGTACTAGCCAATATAAAGAGACAAGGACTATAATTTGTGGTGATGCGAACGGGACACGAGATTTGCATCATGGGCGTGATGCACACCAACCCAAAGCTTTAAAATGTGCAACATGCCTTCTTTTCCTACGTCTGCAACATGCTTCGAAATAATTTTAGAAATAGAATCAATGGGGGCGGTTGTGAGGATGGGATTGTGCCGGGTGAGTGGCGTCTGGGTATTGGGGGCTCGTCATATATTAGGGATTGCGTTGCCCAATTATAATCGTCCATGGATTTCAATTAGACCACGGATAGCACCCGATAGACCCATTTGTGGACCACATTTGAACACTTGCTCATCTTAGGAGGATTAATTAATACAAGAATTTTTTACCCAAAAAAGGAGGAAAACCTTTGATATTACTCGGTGGTATGAAAATTAAAATTAATTATTAAAAAGGGATTTTTTTCATAATAATAAGACAATCCTTTTAATTTTAAAAAAATAATTTTTTTAAAGGCGATTGATGATAGCGACTGATATACGGCAGCTAGATATATGGCAGCCAAATCTGATTGGGCAGCCAAATTTGGTTGTTCCAAGGATAAAGCCACTAGACTAGGGCAATCAGATCTAGCCGCCTTGGTCAAAGGATGGCCTGGCTGCCCCAATGCATTAGGTGAGGCCAGTCGTGACCTATAGTGTAGGTGCCTTAGTTATTTTTTTTAAAAAAATGCTAAATTTAAGTCCGGTGGTGTTTTAAACAATTCCTATTTTTTCCTTTTTTAATAATTAGACTTGATTTTCCTAATAATATCAAAAATATTTTTCCTTTCGGATAAAAACTCTTAACATAAATAGGTAGCGACTAAGGCTATTTAAAAGTAACGTCTCGTCTGTTAAAAAAAGTAAGGTTGCGTCTGTGAATTCGCAATTCCAACAAAAAAGACAATACAAATATTCTACTATTTTCTGCTCTATTGGATACCACACTATGAACCAAAATCTCTTCTAGTGAGACTGTGGGAAGAGATTTTGATAAATATAGCCCATCAATCAGGTTAGTGCCCAATTTCGCCACGATTATATATATCGAATATTAAATTTCTTACTTAATCTTATCCATTTTAACCGTCATAAATGGTGAAAATAGCAAGCTTTAATTTGTCTTAATAATTGAACTACTTGCGGGCACTTATTTTTTGAGATCATCCATTCGTGAAAATAGCTAGCTTTAATTTGTCTTAACAATTGAACTACTTGCATGCCCTTATTTTTTAGATCATCCATTAATAGGAATATCAACATTTATGCTATCGGAGTTTGGAGACCATTAATCATATTAGAGTCGAGCCGGTTTTGAACCCCTAAAAGTTCGACAATTAAAATAAACTCAAGTTCAAGTCAAGCTCAAATAGCATCAAAAGTATTTGATCTCAAGTTTTTTGAGTCGAGCTCGAGTACATAGCTTGATGCTCATTTAGCACCCTACTTGCAACCCTAGAGATGACATGAACAAGTTCAACAAGTTATATAAATCTAACAACTTAGTAATAGAATTGGATGTTCAGGGTGTAAGTTTTTTTTTAAAAAAAATAGGGGGTATAAGTTAATACTTTTTTTGGTCATCCAAGAAAGTGTAAATAATTCTCACTCTTATTTAAATGCAAGAGTCATATATGGTGATGAGATTGTTCTCATCACCACAAAAGAGCTAGGACCTTGATAAATATTAAGACTTGGGAGATGGCTGGTTAGTTATTTTAGATAAAGCTCGATTCTATACCAAAATGAGCTACCCATGGGTTTACACACCCCACTGTGTCAAAAAAAAAACGATTAGCAAAATATTTGTTGACGCTCAATAGTGGCTATTTGATAAAGCCCAAGATAGTCTAATATGTGACCCACAAAAATTACTGTTCCAAAAAGAGTGGAGTGTTATAAATAATATCACATTCACAATGGATTGAATGTATCGAGACCTTCATAAATACTAAGATTTGTCTTAGTTGCTATCTAATCATTTTGAATAAAGCCCAATTCTCTAGTTTGGTCGTTACGTTTTTTTCCAAACAAACTTAACACAATGAACAGAAACCTCTCTTGGAAAAATAAAATGATCAACCTGGATGTCAAATTGGACTTTTACGTAGCAGTGATCTTGGCATGCGAGTAGAAGATTAGTTAAGAAAAAAAAAATGCTTGAACTACAACATAAGCATAAACACCAGCATATACATCCATCATCAGCGATGAAAAGGACAATGACCCGTTCCCCAGCCTTCAATCACCTCACCGGACGCCTCTTGTCGAGAACACGGCCAGGGATGGTATGATACGAACTTCCGGCTGGTTTGTGCAATGGAAGAGAAAACTTAAAAGGCCATTATAACCTTGCGTATGATGCCAACGACCCTGTTTGAACCGATAGTGAAAAGGTCGGCTTGAACCATTTACTTGCTACAGAAAATCCAAAGCCATCTATTACCAAATACAAACTGAAGCAAAATGCCTAGTAGTTCCTTAAAAACAGATGCTAACTGGCAAAGAGAATGAAGTAAAACTTAATTCTTGAAAGTAAGAAATTATATTTATTAATATAGTGCTCAAAAAAGTTCATCCATGTACAGTGAAATAAATTGATCTCAGCTAGTCATACAAAAAAAATCCGTTTCCTGGTTAATGAGCAATCTAGGGGTCTGTAACAAATCAGATCTTGAAGAGAGAATGTAAACTTTCAGCAAGAAATAACATTTTTACAAATATAAAATTAAGGAGTAGGGAACTACCAAAGTTCAAAATGAAACATTCAAAAAAGAAACCTGTCACCCGTGCAAGGGTCAGTCAAACAAGTTCACCAAGTTGTAATTTCTATATACCATGAATTGGCATAAAACAGGATACAATACCAACTAGAAGCTAGCCACCACCAGACTTAAGGGTATTGCTCAACCTGCAGCAAGAAAAACAAAATCCCTTTTAGGTTATGTCAGTCTTGAAACGGATCATTCTATGATTGACTGATCCACATCCACTCCATGTAAGGCCTGATCATGAAAACAATAAAAAATAAACTCTGTTACATAGTCACCAACATATGTCGCATAAGAATTTATTTACCAATCCAAGCCCTCAAAAAGGCCTTCACCCTTGATTGCAGATGACTTAAAAATTGACCACTGACGGCTCTTTATCTTATGCAATTCCAAAATTTCGGTTATTGCAGCAGCATCAAGAGCACCCGGCAGATCCTGTAAATGGTAAAATTGGGAAAATCAACACCATTTTCCAAAGTGCCATCTCTAAACAAATTGCATATCATATAATAAAATAAAATCAACAAAATCCTATCACTGCAAGAACTAAAATTATCTCCAAATAAATCAGAATATTAGAACAAACTCATGTAGTAACAGTTTGCATAAGGGTGAAATCAGACTTAGGAGGTGTTGGATTCCTTTATTTATAACAACTATTTTGTTGAAAAAACTAGCAATGATGGTAGTGACCCAAAACAGAACTTAATTGGCCTTGGGACAAAAAAAATAAAGCTTCCGCCAATCTAATTTTCTTTGTTGGTAGTGAGAACAAAAATACCTTAAACCAAAAATTTCTAAAATAATGTTTGTCCTCTCTTTCAGCATATCCTTCACCATGAATATGCGGGTTTCCCCCTTGCTCCTTTTTTACCTCCTTCCCTTCCCTTGTTACTTGAGTTTCATATGGTTTTCAGATTTCTTCATCAGCTTGGAGAAGGGTGGGTCTTAGGCGAGGACTAGAAAGAAATTAACGAACATGTTGCTTTCTTTATGGAGGAAGGATGAGACCTTGCTATGAAAAAGCTAGAGTTTTATACTCTGCTGCAGCAATTGGTGAAGGGACCATGTCATGGTTATGAAAGAGGCGAAGACAAAGGATCTCTTGCCTGCATGGAGGATTGCTGCTCCAAACAGCAAAGTAACAACAGAGGAAGGATGTTTAGGGTCTAGGTGACAGTACAGCACAAGATAGAAGCCACCCTTCTTCCCCTGTTATTTAATCTGAGCTCTCAGCCTTGCACCACCTTTTCTTGAACCATAAAGCCCTTGAACAGTTGGGGTTTAACTCCAAACAAGTTCCATGGCCACGAAAATGAACTTTCAAACAGAATTGAGGCAAGGGTGGTTTGTGAAATTAGGAGGAAGGACAAAAGTGGGGCGAGAGGGGGGGGGGGGGGGTTGCGGCGGTGAGGACTGTATGGGAGAAAGAGTAGATGATGATCACTGACCATTATTATGATAAATGATGATGAATAAACAAACGCTACAAACTAGGCTTCTAGAAAGCCATAAAAAGGATGACCAATGATAAATGATGATGAAAAAAAATGCGCCACAAACTAAGCTTCTAGAAAGCCCTAAAAAGGATGACTAAACGACCAATGTTGCTTCAAATGTAAGTCAAGTTCAAATATTGCCCCAAAGCCAAAGCATCACAGTGCAAAAACCTCTACTTGAAAAAAGAATGAAGAACTGATCAAGAAGAAACATACAGTAAAGATTTTCAGACAAGAAAATTTTATTTATAGAAAATGCATCTATAAATGAAACAGAAAGAAAAATAACAAGTTGTGAATATTACTTGCTTATTAGCAAAGATAAGGACAACTGCACCTTTAAGCTCTTCCTCCTGCCAAAAGCAATGATCAGCACATGACAATCCTTTCAAACAAATAAATACAAGAAAATTACAAGTTTCAAAATCATATAACATTGAATAATGGTCAGAAATAGTAGTAGCAAAGCATTTGAAAACATTCAACAAAAGAAAATGTAATTTAGTTTACAGAGTAAATATTTGAATACAATATTTTAAAAAATATTAATATATAACCTGAACAGAGGTGACATAATAAAAACTCATACCTCTAAGATAGCATGAAATTCGTCTTTTGCAATGACAAGTCTCTCAGTGTCGCTGGAATCAACTACATAAATAATGGCTTGTGTATTCGGAAAATAGCATCTCCAATAAGGTCTGAAGACATCAAGCCCATACCAAAACTTGATCAACATTGAGAAAAGGCCAGCATACAGCTGTCTTATTTATAGATCTAAAAAACCTCATCCGCATTCCCCAATAGTCAACACCTACAATTCCATATTGAGGAAAAAAATCTCACTATGCTTCTACTAAATACAAATGTATTTTCTATCCCATAAAAGGTTCGTATTATCGCATCTCGATTGTCTCAAAAGGTTGAAAAGAAGAGATCTCGGAGAGATTCGGAAGTATTTTTGGAAAGATTCAGAAGGATTTTCGGAGATGGAAGTGTTGACATATAAAAGGTATAGAAAACACACACTAATAAACTAATATCTTAAATTATGCTTTCATCAAAATAATTTTATATATAAATATACAGAAACAGACTAGAAATATATATATATATATACATATATATAATTGTAATCTACTAGAAACAGATTAAAATAATAACTAAATTAGGATTAAAGTAAAATAAAACTAAAAATATTAAACATATTTAATCTGCAATAAACAAATTAGAATAAAATTAAAATATATTAAGCAAATTTGATTTGCATTAAATAAATTTAAAAATAATATGCAAATTTAATCTGCATTTTAAAATACATTAAATAAAATTATAAAAAAGATATTTAAAATTTATTTAAAATAAATTATTGAACTGTAAAAATAATAATATCATAACTGAAAAATAATATAACTACTAATATTTATAATTATTTACAATTAACCCCCCCCACCCCACAGCGTTGCCCACTCCCCCCCAAGCCCTCACTCTCCACCAAACCTTTCTCCCCCGCTCTCTGCCCAAACCTAGCCTTCTTTAGCTCACCCATATTTCTCATGGAAATCCGGGACTTTGCCAGATTTTCTCGAATTTCGGGCCAGATTCCGCAAGATAAGCAATCCCCCATCTTTGTTGGGGAGTTGTCTCGCGACCCTTCTGAGAATGAGATTCCGGCAAAATTCGGTTAAACTGAAAACCATGATCACATATTAACTTTATATCACGACTTTGGTCACTGAAAATCTTCACGATTTGTCTAAGATCGGTTAATCTTTGGGAGGTGGATGACAAAGAAGAACAAGAAGATGTCTGTAATTAAGTACTTAATTTTTATATGAATCACAATCATATCACACCGCAATACAAAAAACAAAGTTAAGTTAAAAAGATATGCATTGTTGGCAGAGAAATATCTCAACATGCAACAAATTCAACAGATACTATTTTTTATATGAATCGCAATCATATCATACCACAATACAAAAAACAAAATTAAGTTTAAAAGAAATGCATTGTTGGCAAAGACATATCTCAACATGCAACAAATTCAACGGATATTTAATGAGGGTACACGTTAAAAACTAATCATACATTACCAGAGAGATTCATCAAAAAATAAAATAAAAGCTCAGACGTCCAGACACAAAAAGTTGCATTCTTAATGAGCACAAAATGAGTTCTACAGCATTTCAATATTAAAAAAAGTTACAGAAAAGAAAATGATACCTGATACTTGTTTGACCACCTGAATAAATCAAAATTCATCATTAGCTATAATGTTAAAGGAACAAAATAGAAGGAAATATAACTCGTACTGTTCTGGCATATCAAGAGCAAAGTACAAAATTAAAAAAATACAGCTTTTCAAAATCTCTCCCATATAACATCATCATGCCCGTGAGTTTTTAATGTAAACAAGAATATGGACCTCATTTACATCTCCTAATCCTTACATCAAATGAAACCCATTATTGCATAAAATATGCAGAGTTCAAAATGAAATGAAAATTGGTAGACTATAAATTTCGACCCACTACAATCCATAAACAATTATCTTTCATCTGCACCAAATCCAAAATAAAATCCCATCCTTAGTCGATTATTTACATTTCTAATTCAATGATGGCCAACTCTACCTCTCAGCTTCCACGCACTTGTTGATTAGTGTTTTTTATGAAATTTTATTTTACGGTATTACTTGTAGCTTTTGTGATATTTAACCAGAGTTTTAGAATCCTTAAGTTAGAGCATAGTAGCAATAGTCCATAAATATGTAATATATCCATCATTGTAAAGCGGCTGAGTAGATTAGTAGAAGATCCCCCACCCCCTTTTCCTAATTAATCGACAGTGATTGCTCCACTTTTGTCCCGATTTTTTCCCTTTGTACGTTTCTCCTATCTCCAATCACAAGTCATAATCAGATCAAATGCTACACAGCTATGCGAGAAATTAGCAGCACAATTAGTGTAAGTTTACACTTTTCCCACAGACAATGTTTAAACACGAGAGTGACAAGTAACTAAAATGACCACAATCACAAAAAAAAACTCATAAACCACACTAACACTCACCTAAATCCCAAACTTGAAATTTGATATTGTTGTATTGCACCGTTTCGACATTAAACCCAATGGCTACAACAGAAAAATAAATATCCAAACATCAATCTAAAATGAGCAGCGTAGTAGCACAACCGCTAAAAGGCAACAAGCATTAACTAACTTGGAATGGTGGACACCACTTCCCCCATCTGAAGCCGATCTGCAAACACCCAAAAATAATACTGATAATAATATTATTAAACAAAACTACCCCAGCACTCAAAGCATTTTCGCAGTCCCGAAAAACACGTAACCGCCATTAATCAGAAACCAACAAACAAGCAAGCAGAAAAGAGCGTGCGTTACATAGAATGGTGGTTTTGCCGGCGTTGTCGAGGCCGAGGACGAGGATCCGGGCCTCCTTGTTCCCGAAGAGGGAGGAGAACATTTTCGTGAAGAGTATACCCATCCCGGCCGATCCGGCAGCCGGCCGGGGCCAAACCCGAGGAGATCCGACGCCGCCGAGGGAGGAGGGTGGACGGATCTGTAGCTGGGAATTGGGAATTGGGAAATGGGAAATGGGAAGGGACCAGCGTCTTTCTTGGGCCTTGGCCCCTTGGCTGCGTGTCTAGTCTAGGCCCATTGGGCTTCTTTTAATCCACAGGTCAGATTTTCCTTATTTACCAATATTTGTGCACCATTATTTGATGTAAAGAATGCGAAAAAAATGCTTAATATATCACAATCTAATGCTGATATTGAACAAATTAATGTGATATTTTTAAAAAAAAAATTGGATTCACCATCCATATGATAACTTAAGTACTCATAGCAACGTTAGATGACATACGAATATCCATTTGAGTTGATACTAATTTCATTTCCAAAAACAAATGAGTATCAAGATTAAAAAATGGAAACCCTAAAATATTTGAATTTTCTACTGTTTCCAAGTGGTTTATTGACTAAAAATCTGATATATAGTTTTATCACCTTTATCATTCCTCTTGTCCTCAAATTTCTCCAATAAATTTGGTATATGATTATCACATTTGGTATCGTAGTCAAACTTGCACTTCCTTGATAATCTCGGAAGGAGGAACCTAAGGCTGTCTAGGAAAAGAGGGGATCAATAAATGCTATAACAAATTTGCCTTAAGTAGCACTTTATCATTAGTATAAATCACCACAATTAATAAAATTTATTAATATTATTACAGCTAATCATTCATACTCCATGAGACAGCAACGAATTTTTTGTATTACTTGTTACAAAAATCTTTAATATCTCTCATAAGTTAAGTCAATCTTCTATCGAATACTTATTGGGGCAGTTAATTATTTTTTAAAAGATAACCAAGTTCACTGCAGGTCAGGTCATTATAAAAGATTTCAGAGTTGACTTGATTATGCAACACTCTGATTTCAATTCAGTAAAAAATCGAATCAGAACTGTTACAATCAAGTCGATTCATGCTTAAATCAATTAATCTTCAAGCGAATTGAAACAACCTTTTCAATTCTAAAAAATGGAAGACAATACTACACACACATAAAAATGTATCAAGTACTAATAAAAGTATGAAAGATAATAATGATGCGGTGAGCACAAATGGATGTGGTATATAACTGTCCTTCCACCAAAGCCAACCCAATATAAGTACACAAGACTTATATAAATAATATATAAAAAATATTAGAAACACCAACCCAATACAGAAATACAAGACATATATATATATATATATATATATATGAAAAATGTTAGTTACGAATGTCATTGGTTTGAAAAATAACTAATATAAACTAGCAAGTGGAAACTGTTTTCCATCAAGAAAGAAAAATCATATATAATCTTTATCAAGACGCATACTCGATAACATCCCAAATTAAACTCGTGTTATGCCACTCTCGATAAATACCTCTCTCGACAATTACTGGTCCTATTCTTGAAAAAAAACAAGCATCTTAAGCCCTCTCTAAACCTCCATATAACTCCTAGCCAATAGCTTAAGGGTCGAGTACTCTCAAGCAGTCACTTTGAGTACCCTTTGTAAAACCCGTGACTCGAGTCAGGGTTTTATTACATCGAACCAGTCGGTTCAACCATCGGTTTGAGTCGAGTCAGTTCATATACCGTACGCTGAGTCGAGACCGGCGTGAGTTATGAGCGATGATGGTCACGTATACCTGAATATATGATGATAACGTTGAAAAAATAATGTGAGATGAGTTATCAGAATATATGAAAGTATGTAGTAATTTTTATTTTTTTTGATTTGATCGTAGTAATAGTTTTAGGCCGATTAACGCATTAGGACGCGTTATTGGGTAGTTAGGGTGGGTTATTAGTTATAGAGCATGCCATATTGATGTTATGTTGTTTTTTTTGTTTTACGGGATTTTTCCCAATTTTTATAGATTTTTTTTAGAATTTATTATGAGCTAGTTATTATTTTGACTCGAGTATGAATCGAGTCAAAACTTATTTACGAAATTGCCAACCGTGTATTTCACCTCCCTCCCGTCACTACCTCACCCAAACCCCAACGCCGCCGCCGTTCCCTTGTCGCGACCGCCGTCATCAACGCCGCTCCGCCGCCAATCGACGCTGCCCCACCGCGTCGTGTCGTCGTCGTGCTG
>JAVDBV010073288.1:0-15530 GCA_032619315.1 Piper longum
CCCCCCCCCCCCCCCCCCCCAACCCCCAAGTTTTATGATTATTATTCTTCTTTCGCGGGTGTTAAACGAGGGAACGAATCGAGTTCAATTTATGTTTAAATTTAGATTAAATTTTATTTAAATTCAATTCTAGATGAAAATAGTTTTAAATTAGCTCGATTAAAAGTCTAACTTAATTAAAAATATATAATTGGCGTAATTTGAACCCATAACCTTCTTTAAAAATTAAGGATTTAAATAGTTACTATTTAATTATCTCACTTTTTTACTAATTTATTGTAGATAAATAAATATAACTAGTTATAATTAAACTTATTAGTATATTATATATATATAATATAAAAATTATATTATTATATTATTTTATTGAGTCGAGCTACGAGTCAAATTTGAGTTGAATTCAAATTACAACCGAGTCGAGTCGAGACGAATACGGCCTTGCTCAAGCTCGGCTCGTAGGATTCGAGTTCAAGTCGAATTTGAGTTCGAACATTTAAATGTCGAGTTTCAAGTCGATTTGAACCGAGTCGAACGATAAATATTCACGAGCTGGCTCGCTCAATTAGCAACCCTCCTTTTAAAAAATGACACGTAAATAATCAAGTACATCCCCATTTTAAAAAATGTTCACTTGCACTTCATATTTTTTTTAAAGATGTTCGACTCTAACACAGCTGATAAATTATTAAATACATTAATGATGTAATGATTAAATATTAATGATGTAACTAATATAGACATATTTTAATTTGATATTGTGACTAATTTAAGAATGTCATTAAAAAATACTATTTTTTAATTTATTACTTTTTATTTTTTTTATTGACGATATGTCTAAAATTATCTTTTTTTGAGGGATCCTCAATATTTAACCAACTATAATTATTAACGGTAGATTATATATATTTATATTTAGTTGGTAAAGTAATAAGCTAAAAATAATATTAATTTCTCTATTGTTGGCGTGTCCATGGTATTATAAAATTAAAAGATGTGGCCACCGTTAATAATTATTTAACTACTTACAAGCGTTGGGGCGTGTAGGGACGGTGTAAAACCGGGTGCGAGTGAGCTCGACGGGTAAAGCTGGGGAAATTTGATTTGGTTAGTAAATAAATAAATTTTATTTATTTTTTGTCGTCTCTAAAGAACGACGCAAAACAGACTAGTTTTACCGATTATTTACTTACTGCTCGGCGGGCGCGAAGATTTCGGGGGTAGAAGGGGACGCTGGAAATCGTGTTGGTAGGTCGATCCTCCTAACCGAATCGGCCGGGCAATTCATCCATCGACTCAACAAGCGCATGCCCAATCCCCCGACATAAATGAAACGATTTGATTGATCGGTGGTGAAGAGAGGGGGCCGAGGAGGCGGAGCCATGGACGTGGAAGTGAGGACGGTGGCAGGGTTGAACCACTGCTTTGCCTCCCTCCCAGTCTCCCTCATCGACGCCCTCCTCTCCGGCGCCGCCCTCCCACCCGTCCTCGCCCTCGACCTCTCCTCTCGCTCCGGCCACCGCTGGGACCTCGCCTGGTCCGGCTCCGCCTCCTCCTCCCACCCCAACTCCATCGAGGTCCTCTCTCTCTCTCTCTCTCTCTCTCTCTCTCTCTCTCTTCTCTTCTTTTTTGCTTTGCTCTATGTTGTTTTTGTTTTTGTATTCGTGCTCTAAATCCTTCCTATCATACTGTTGTTATTATGTGCAGATTTCGCAACAGCTTGCGGCGAGCATATCCTTGCCCGATCGCACCGTTGTTACGGTGAAGGCGGCGGCCAGCTTGCCCAAAGCCGAGCGGGTTGTCATCGAGCCTAATACGGAGGATGATTGGGAGATCATGGAGCTCAACTCGGAGGTGGCCGAAGAAGATATTCTCACGCAGGTGATTTGAACCAATCAATTATGTTAGGACATGAATGCTGATTCTCGTGCCAAGTCCAGTTGCTTACTTTCATTTGCTTAGCTTTAGCTTCTCTATCAATGCATTTTTATGAGTTGCAGATTGCTGTTGTCCACGAGGGGATGCGTTTTCCTTTATGGTTCCACAAACATAATGTGGTGGAGTTCGTTGTTGTGTCAACCTCGCCTAGGAAACCAGCAGGTGAGATAAAATTTGATCTCCTCTGCCTTCATCAATAATAAATGTGATTATCACATGCTTCTCTACTTATCTTCAGCTTTTAGTTTAGTCATATTATTGCTTGGTTTAGAAAACAGAGTTTTTGACCTTGATGTTCAATGTTCAACTTTTCTTGTCCAGCTAGCTTTAGCTTGTGCTTTCCGAGGAACCATGTTTATTCTATGCCAACTTTTTTTCACCTTATCAAGTCCTAACAAAGGTGTTTGTGCCCTATATTATCGGGTATATCTCAAAAGATATGAAATCTCTCTATTAAAGCCATACATATGACTTCTATCAACCACAGCTTTCGACAGAATTCTAAATCTATTTTCGAGAGCATGGATTTCTGTTTACTCACTTAATTTTTTTGAGTGTCCTTTCTCCTCCATTTGCTTACTAGGATTGGAAACCTTGTATTTACATATCCATCCAATCGAGTCCTTCGCTTCCAATCATTGATACTTGACTTGGACCTGTTCTAACAAAGCCTAGGTAATTTAAATTGTTTCTTGAAATGGATTAAGTAGAAGAAAACCTATAAAATGGTTTCAATAATGGTCTTGGGCATGTGATCTTTTGTCTCATGGTAGTCTATATACACAGAGATAGATTTTTCCAGCCAAATACTATTTATTTTATGTTCGCCTTTTTCATTTTTACAGTATTTATCTATTTGTCGACCTTTAATTTTGCAAGCATCATAAGAATTCTTTTCTTGGAAGAAATGCTCTACAAAATGTTTTGTATATACCTGTATTATTGAGTGATATAGTCTTGTTTATGGCCCTAATAATTAGTTGTTGTCTCTCAGTGCAATTAGTACCCGGAACAGAAGTTGAAGTTGCTCCAAAACAACGAAGAAGGGGAAAGTATACATCAAAAACACTTCTACGTGTTCAATCTTCAACCGTTGGTGTTGTTGACAATTTTGAATTCAAAGGATTGCAGCTGGAGGTGTTGCTCACGTCTGCTATATTTGTTCATCCAGAAACTGCTAAAAAATTCTCGTTTGAAAGTTTTCAGCTTGTTGCTGTCTTCCCTAAGTTGGGATCAAATCAAAAAAAGAAAAATAAAAGCAAGAAGTCCCTCCCAGGAAAGGATTCAGAGACAAAGCACAGCAAAGGGACCTCCAGACATTTGGTAGCTCATCTTCTATTTTCTGATACAGTGGCAAAAGGGCACATTATGCTCCCACCTTCTCTTTGTTTCTATTTAAAATCACACCAGCATTCTTGTAAGTTACACATTTGGGGTCATTCTTTTTTTGTCATTTCTATTACTAGCTCACTTCAGGAATTATTCAATTTTCAGGAATTCACTTGCCTGTTTGTTTTTTTATTGTCATGTAATGCAATTGACAATGTTTAAGCACCTGATTGTATGAAGAAACTGGTGACCTTGCATAAAAATTAAGCTTTTGTTTCAATTACACAAAAGCGTACAGGACAACAAAATTTCATTTTTATTGAAATACTTCATCTCCATTTGTAACCACAGAACTTTTTTCTTTTTAATGCTGTGAGAAAGTCATCCTTTTTTTAAAAAAAAATTTCTGCTTGCATAGAGATTCTTAAATGTTTTTCAAAGTGATATCAATGCACTTTTCCATGAAGCTTTTCAGATTTTTCTATATTTAGCTTTGGCCAAGAGAACATTTCTACTGAGATACATACTATACTTGCCAACTCCATAACTAATAATTTCCCTTTTAATGGTGTTATTGTGCATAGAACATCCTCGAGTTGCAAGTCTGAGTTTTATGCAATGTTTGGTTTGATGATGACCAATAGGCAATTGTTATATGCAGGGGTCTATGTGAAGGGGTATGATGCTGCTCCCAAGAAGGATGCTTCCTTAATACTTTCCCCTTGTGTGTTTAGGTGCTTCGAGGAAGATGAAGAGGTTGAGGGCAATGGCATGGACTACCAAGAGAGCCTCAACTATAGTAAAGTTAGAGAAATGAGAGTTGAGAATAAATTAGTTAGTGATCAATCTGATTGGACTCGTCATGATAATTTGATTCATTCTTTATCGTACACTGCGCAAAATAAAGAGATAAGCAACCTCATTTCCAAGTCAAGCAATAGAAAAGAAATAGTTAATCTCATCAAAATATGGCTTGTTGGACAACAGAAAGTTATTGCTTTACATTCTAACAAATTAAACCAGTGTTCTATAACCTTAAGTGGGGAAACACTCATCCACCTTAAAGTTACTTCGGTTGGTACAAAAATGCCCAATCAGCACTCTGAGTATTTGGAAAAGAAAAACACAAAGAGGGAGCCTTCGGATGATATGCTTTTTGTACTGAAAGACAAAGAGAATTTGGTTGGGGGCCAGTTGCCTGCTTGTTATGAGTTATCTTTTAAGTCGGAGTACAGAAACTTGGACAGGATTGAGGGGTTAGAATTGTCTCTTGAAAACCTGGTTTTGGGTGATCCTACTTTCTTTGAAACTGTCAGAGACATTAGCTTTGACAGAAACTGCCCGGAGCTGACATCTTTGAGTTGGATGGAAGATGCTGCTTCTGATGTCATTAATAGTAGGTATTTATGTTCTTGCATATCAAAGTATTTTCTGTAGCTTACTGATTGTAATTATTGTGTAAGTAAATCTAGGTCTGGTACTTTATGATTGGTTTTTTTTTTAATGTAGGGCTGGAAGTGCTTTTGTCTCCATCATCTGGAAAACTTCTCAGCTCTTTTGGCTTTCCTCTCCCAGGACATATTCTGATTTATGGACCATCGGTCAGCCTTTTTTTCTCAATTGAAAATTTTGTACTTTGTATTTAGGATGAACGAGATGTTCAGATTGAAATTTATTGAAACCAGATGCTCTTATTTGAACTTCTGACATATCGAATTCTCATTATTGCTTAAGGGTTCTGGAAAGACATTGCTGATGACTGCTGTTGCTAAGCATCTTGAAGGACACAAAGAAATTTTAGCTCACGTGTAAGAAGTGTTTTTCTGTTTCAATTACTTTGGCCAACTTCTTCTTGTTATTTTTTTTGTGAGAGCTTTTAAGTGCACAGGTTGATATTATTTTTCCTCAATCATATTTTCTAGTGTATTCATAAGTTGTTCCAAACTTTCACTTGAGAAGTCACAGTCTGTTCGTCAAGCACTTTCTGGACACATAACTGATGCTCTTCAACATTGGCCTTCACTCATCATATTTGATGATCTTGACGCTATTGTTTCACCCCCAGATTCTGAGGGATCTCAGATATCCAATAGTATCATTGCCTTAGTTGACTTTCTGGCAGATATTATGGATGAATATGCGGTAACTAACTTGCCGTGCCTGAAGGTCTTCAGAAGAAAATGTCTTAAGATTTGTTCTTCAAGCTGTTGTATTTCTTTTTGTCATGTAGGAGAAATGGCATGCTACTTGTGGGGTCGGACAAATTGCATTCATGGCCTCTGTACAATCTCTTGATAAACTGCCAAGATCTTTGTCTTCATCAGGTTAGTCAGCTATGGTCTAGTACTCAATTTTCAGCATAAACTTCTATTTGTTCATTAAGAATCTAATGTGTTGTATGATGAACCATATTCTTTTTCTCGCAATTATTCTACATATTGCATGTGAGTAAAGCCAGTATTCATTTGTCATCCCCAGGAAGATTGGATTTTCATGTACAACTGCCTACACCTGCTGTTTCTCAACGTGGTGCTATACTGAAACATGAAGTCCATAAACGGTCTTTGGAATGTGAAGAGGAGATTTTGCTTGGTGTGGCTTCCAAGTGTGATGGTTTTGATGCATATGATTTGGTATTCTTTTGAGTTCTTATGTTAATTTTCTTGTCACTAATATGGTTACATACAGTCAGATATACTACCTTTCTATTGTTACCTCATGTGACTTGTAATGCATAATGAGAAATGTCTTGTTAACATCATTGACGGGCATCTTATTTCTGCTATCTGGGTCAGAGTACATGTTCATCTATATTTGTAGAACATGCCTTCATGTAATGTTAGTTCATATATTACAAACATTTTTGCTCTCGTCGTATTTGTAAGTAGTTAACTGCTTTCTTGAATTGTACTTTGCTAAACTGTCATTGGTCAATTTAATTTTCTCTAGGACTTATACTTTCCTAATCTTATTAATATGTGAAGAATATGGTCTTGGAAATGGCTGGTCACACCTGTCTTTAATGTAAATTTTGATTTTTTGCAATTACTTGCTGTAGATATTAATGAAGGTATACTTCAGCAATAACTTCAGCAATACTAATTCCTAATCTTGTATAGGATTGGGTCCTAACATGTAATAGAAATCTGCAACAAACAAGGTCGAGGAAAGATCTGATTTCATATCCTAAAACCCCTGATGTTTGTGTCGTCAATAACAGATATAAGAGGGTGAGGTATGGCGATGTAGAAGAGAAGATTAAACAGCAAGAAGTAAAGCAAGAATAGGGGAAAAGAAGGCAGACGTAGAAGGGTAAAATCTCTTGTATTGCGGTCAATAATAGTCCAACAACCCTGGCCGAAGCCTTACATAAGCAGATATATAGAAATTCATAAAGCAACTAAAACAAAATAGCATAACTCCAAAACTAACGTATAATCCCTTATAATTAAAGACTTAAATAACTATAGGACTCCCACTGTCACTAGAAAAACTAATAAGACAACTAAATAAACAAAAACAACTCATTGTCTAATAAAAGTCGATTCCATGAATAAACTAATCAGCCAAGTCTTATTCCTCTTGATCAGCCACGTCATGGTTCTCTTTCTTCATCTTCTTCTTTTTTCTCTTATAAACAATACCATATTTAGAATGCTCCTTCTTCTTATGATAGTCTTCCTCAATCTGAACAACATCTAATGAACTAGAAGAATATGATGATATTTAGAATGCTCTGCATCAGATATGTTGCCCAATCCTTTAAGGCCAACAATCCCGTGTGTATTTAAGTAAAATTTCATGCAGAACTTTTTGATAATTATGATTGTCAAATAATCGATGTACATGCTAATTAAATCGGTATGTTGGGAAATGCAATCTCTATTGTGGAATGTCATTGCCTTTTCCAATATTCTAAATATAGGCTAAGTAAACCGTTCGTAAGTTTAAACTACCATGTTAAGTACTTCCTGATTTATCTGTCTGCAGGAAATATTGGTTGATAGGGCTGTTCATACTGCCATGAGCCGCACTGCATTGCCACCCGCTACTTCAGAACTGAAGAAGCATGCTTTATTAAGAGAAGATTTTTCTCAAGCAATGCATGATTTTGTCCCAGTTTCAATGCGTGGTGTTGCAAAAAAATCTGATGAAGGAGGTCGTGTTGGGTGGGAAGATGTTGGTGGCCTCATTGAAATTCGAAATGCCATTCAAGAGGTACAACTAGGCACCTTTTGAAATTGAAATACTATGAATTTACTATCCTTCTCCTCAAAATCTTTTTAGAGGCTCTTCATTATCCAAATAAAGCCACATTATATGATTGTTTTTAATGATTAGGAAAGTTTGTCAATCATCGCTTTGAATAGCTTCTTTACCACATTTGAAGGTTATTCAGGGACTAACATGGAGAGATTCTACTGATAAATATGAATGGTATATTGGAAGTTTTGGTCTTCAAGGTCATGTATTTTGTGGAATTAGTTATGGTACGAACTCATATGGGCATGTTCTATTCATGGGAATAAAATAGAAATTATCTCGCCGAAAGATGGTCAAGTGATTGATAGCTCCGGTCTTGAAAATTGGTATAGTTCTGATCGAAGAATTGTCAAGAGTTCAAATCCCTCTTTCTCCTTTTACTCATTGAAATATTCATTTTTTGTTGTTTCACAGCGTAGTCATTTTGTGACAAAGAAAGACATTGTCGTTTATGAAGTAGTTATTTTATACATTTGCTGTTGATTTTGTTTCTAATTTTACTTAACAAAGATGTATGGCATTCTATGATGTTGATTAAGCTTTCTTTTCTTCATCTAATTCATCTTTGAAAGTTGTTGGCCCTATATGTGATGTTTCTTATGCTGTGTGCTTCATGATTTCAAAAATCTTAATTTGGGGAAAAAAAGCTGTTACGAAGTGGCATATTTTTAACTTTCGGTTTTAAACTGTGTATTCTATTATAATTGTTTTGATTGTATTTACGTGCTTGTAGATGATTGAATTACCTTCAAAGTTTCCCAAAATCTTTTCGAAATGTCCTTTAAGATTAAGATCAAATGTTCTTTTATATGGCCCGCCTGGCTGTGGTAAGACACATATTGTGGGAGCTGCTGCTGCTGCTTGCTCATTACGATTTATATCTGTCAAAGGTCCAGAGCTTTTAAACAAGTATATTGGTGCTTCTGAGCAAGCTGTAAGTTTATTTATCAATATCCTTTTGATCAGCTACTTTAAGAATTGCTAATACTCTCTTGGTTGAAAGGTGCATGTGGATTCTGTCTAGAAGTGCTTGAGTTAAGCTCAAACAATTCTCATATATATGACATGATAACATTTATAAAAACTAATAGTTTAAAATATCTGATTCTTTATGAGCAAGGTACAGGTATGTCTAATACTTTGAATTTGAAATAGCTGATTCTTTGTGAGCAAAGAACTGGATACTTGATATGTATTTATGTGATCAAAAGAGATGACAAGATGACATGTGTACCTTCTTAATACGTACTGTGAATATAACTTACAATATTTTGCATTTGAAATTAGATTTTGAGCTATTGATGTGTGGTGACCCTATTAACTTTAGATCATTTTCTCCTTAGTTATCCACTTTATGCATATTATCTTGCAACCTATATACTGTTTTCTGTAACTTGTGCTGTTTGATCTTGTTTAATTTTTCTTACTTTTTTACTATTTTTGAATTTTGAAGTTGCATCAAACCTTGCATTCAGTTTCCACCCTTTTATACCTGTTTTTGTGTAGGTTCGTGATATTTTTTCGAAGGCAGCTGCAGCAGCTCCATGCTTACTTTTCTTTGATGAGTTTGATTCTATTGCTCCAAAGAGAGGGCATGATAATACTGGGGTGACTGATCGTGTTGTTAATCAGGTTTTTACCGTCTTGATCATTCATCTCTTTTTCCAATTTACAACTTCTGTATCTTTCATAGTCACTTATCTGCCTGTTACTTTTGCCAGCTCCTGACAGAACTAGATGGTGTTGAAATGCTGACAGGGGTCTTTGTATTTGCAGCAACGAGGTATCTCCCTTTTTTTCTTCGGTGGTGGATGTGTGTAGCCTTTCATTAGGCCTCCATCTTTTACACTTCTCAATTGTTCAATGCTGAATCTAATGCTTTAGTCTAGCTGGGATGGTGTGATATGACAATGATATCCTTTCAAACGCTCTTTATATATGATTGTCTGTGAACTTATGTATAATGGTTACTTACCTGTATTAGTAACCACAGAAGTTGTATGGTTTTTTTTGTTTTTTCCCTCCCCCTCTCTACCTCTCTCTATGTTTTTCTTACACTTACTGTGAGTTTCTGGAACATTTTCTCAGGTCAAACTCTATCGATTTGTATTTTTCTATAATCTTGCATTTTAGTAGTATGCATGTTGATTATTTGTATCATAGTCAACAAAATTTTTTGTGTGTGCCCTTTGCGTAGCTGTTATTTTGCAATCTGGATACTTCCCGAGTATTTTGGTCTTCTATACATTTTGTATTGTGTTGGTGGGATGCCATCCTCTTCTTTATCTGTGCCTGTTATCTATCTGGATAGGAAGCGCTCTTTTCCGATCTACAACTGTTTATTTTTCAGTCTGGAAACTTTTGAGTTTATTTTTCTTTAAAATATTTTGCAGTGTGTCGGTCAATACTTATCTTCTTCTTGCTTCTATGTCACAGTCGGCCTGATCTGCTTGATGCTGCTCTCCTGCGGCCCGGAAGGCTTGATCGTCTTCTGTTTTGTGATTTCCCTACTTGGAGAGAGCGATTAGAAATTCTGTCTGTTCTTTCTCGTAAGGTAGTCTTCGATTCCAATCTGGCTTGTAAGTGTGTTTATCCCTATTTTTGACAATCGTTTTTCCCATAGAGCACATATTTAGTTTCACAGAAAATTATATTCTTTTTGTTGCGTCATTTTAATTGTGGGAATATGATGCCAGGGTTTCTTTCCTATGAACACAATACATCTTAATTAAAGTTTGGTAAAGAGGTTATGTTGATTTTCATTCTGGTGTCAATAATACTTAGCATTATGTCTTAGTTATATGTTGTGTCAAGCCTCTTGCCATTCACATTTTTGGACTTTGAGTTCTGACTTGCCATCTTGTTTGCTTTATTCCAGCTTCCACTATCTGCCGATGTTACCATGGAATCTATTGCTTCCATGACTGAAGGGTTTAGTGGGGCCGACCTTCAGGCCCTTCTGTCAGATTCTCAGCTTGCCTCTGTTCATGAGCTTCTGGAAAGTGAAGACGCTAGTGTACCTGGTCGAAGGCCTATCATTACAGATGCGCTTTTGAAGTCTGTAGCTTCGAAGGCTAGACCATCAGTGTCTGAGTCAGAAAAGAAGAGACTTTATTCCATTTATAACGAGTTTCTGGAATTGAAGAAACCTGTTGCTTCACAGGTAGAATTTCTATTCCCAAATCTTGCAGCACACTACATAGGTGATGAGATTGTTAGGCTATCATTTGAAATGACATTGCGGTTTGTTGTCACATCCACATGCATGGAGCCACAAGATCTCTTACCTGTCATACCCCAAAGTAGTTTTTCTTTGTTCTCCCTAGTCCACCTTTATTACAACTATCACCCTTTTTAACTATTCTTCAGATTTGGTTTTTGTGTGGGGTGCCACATCATTTTTTATCCTTTTTATTTTGTTTTGCAGTTAAGAGAAGCAAAAGGAAAACGTGCTACCCTAGCTTAGTGATTGTGTGGCTAGTTAGTGTGAGACAACAGGACCTTGCGTTTATTTCTGAGTGATGACGGAAACTATATATATATATCCACACAATTGCTTGCATTAAAATTTTCATACCTGGAGGCCACGCCATTGACGATTCTCTCCTCTTGAGCAGGTCAGGCTCTTCTCTGTAATTTGTATGGGCAAATGGAAATGATGATATAAAAATCAACGCAAGTGTTTTTTTATTTGCCGGTTCCCTCTCGTCTGGCATTTGTATAATTTTTTGATGAAGAAAGGGCAAAGGGATATTGTTATGTCCAGAGAGTGGGAGACGGAGGGGGAAAAGGAAGTTGTATAGCTATATGATGTTCAAATCAGATAGCCTACACGTTTGCAGTCGAAGATAGGCTTTTGTCATTTTTAGATATTTTATAGTTGAAGGAAAACTATTAGCAACCATGAGATCTATGACAGTGCCATTGATTCAGTTTTTGCGGCGAACGTCATAATGATTGGTTAGCACCCTTGGTTGGGATTTTTTACATGCACTAGTCTGTTCTAGCAGTTTCAATATATTGTTTACTTTTTTTTGTTTAAACCAGAACCTATTGCCCAGTTGAAATTGCCAGTTAACAAATAGCATCGCATACCAAATGTCCCATCACCTATGCCTCCGTTTCTTAATCTCCAATAATCGCCATTATTTCGTTCCATTTGAAGCACAAATGAGTCGCATATCTATAACTTTTCATCTGAGAACCCACTCTACATGCTATGGTAGAATTATTTTGGAAAGCATTAAGTTGAGTACTCTTTATGAATTTGCTTGTGTAAATGTAAGTCGTAGCATGAAACCTCTTGGAATTACTTACAAAAATCATCTTATTCTGCCACTATTGCTAAATAATTGATGTGAGGAACAAGAATAAAAAAATGGTGCGTGTATGTGCTCTTGCGACATTGTAGAAACTCGACAAAATTATTATGCTTGTGACAATAAAACAATGACCATTCAATGTGAGAGGGGTTCAAGGCATAGACAAAGACTTGCATGTAGGAGTTTGACAACTCTTGTGAATGACCTTAATATATCATGTATGGGCATAGACACTCTGATACATGATGGATGGTGACTCAAGTCACTCCAAGTCTTCGTAGCCAATCCTCTTTGATGCTATACTCCTAATCTGAACTATGGAATATATGAGCAGTTAAGTTAATGAAGTTCGTCAACACAATCAGAGACTAGATTATACTGTAATTTTCTTGCCATACGATCACTGGACGAGGATATCTTCTTACCAGAGAAAAAGCTGTCCATGTACCAATCAGAATTTTGTTTTTTCCCCACACCATAAATGGCGTATTTTTCTTCTCTTCTCAGACATATCTTATCATATCTTGTGCTTTGACAGCACGTTCTATCCCATGCAAATCGGCATGTACGCGCTTAATTGGCAGTTAAACCCGGACAAAATAAAATATGCATGGCATATAATAAGCAAGAAGCATATGAACATAAAAGAGGGTCATTGAGAAAGATTTAGCTTTCTTAATATGCGCTATTAATAGCATGTAACGAGTGGTTTATAACAGGCCACATAAGTGGTGGGTGGTTATGTACAGCCAAATCTCAACTTATCCTGAATAGTTGCATTGCTATCTGCTTAAACACTTGATCAATTTATTTAATGGGTTCATCAAGTAATCTATCTTTGATCCTTGGGCATCGCTTAATTTTATGAGATTTATTGTTCACAAGAGAACAAAGAACACGGAGGTGACCTCGACAGAGGTGATGGCCGCCGGTAGGGTAGAGGCTTCTTCCTCAGGCAAGTTGCCGACATTCCGATTTTGCCGACATTGATTTTGATCTCACCTAAGGTGATAGCCAACCGCCAACATGGCAGTTGACCGTTTGTTTTAACGTTTCAAAATCTGTCCGACACTGCCACATGCAACGAGTCCTCTCGGTGTCCCCATCCTTTTCCACTCCCATGGACGCATCTGCTGCTTCAGTTCTGATTGGCACCGATCTGCATGGGGTTTTGTTTGATTCAGTTTGTTCAGTTAACTTCATGGATTGAATTCATGTTTGTCTGGTTATATATATTCATAGATGGCTAGTTGCCATGTAAAATTTAAAAATTAAAGGAAATGAATTTATTCACCAGCTAGCTAGCAGACCAAACCAAGCAAGTCTTTGGCACAATCGAGCCGAAAATTTAATTGTAAGAACCGTAGCTTGGCTTTTGACAACGTGGTTATCACAATTGATCTAGAGGCAATTGATAATGTAAATGAAAATTTGTGTAACCCAACCACCGCATAAAATTTACTGAGTTATTTTTGGAGGGCCCCAACGAGATACTATATCCAGATTATAACCATTATAAAACTGTCATCGGCGCCCTTCCTCTCCCACAGATACCTCCCTCAGCAAACAAGCTGCTCTTCTCCCCCATGATTGGTAGCTTAATTTCTATTTCTACTCTATCTGTTTTTGTCTTCTAACTGCTCCTCTACACTTGCGTGCTCAAGTACAGCAAACTGCTCAAACAGTCCAGTTTGGCTAGCTTAACTACTTTCATATTATCAATTGTAGAAGAGCTAGCTCGCAGCTAGGAGAGATCGAAAAATTCATACATATAACAACTAGGATATGAGGGATATTCATGGAGTACGGCGGCCAGACGGTGCAGCCTCGCCGTGCGCCGCCTGCAAGCTCCTGCGAAGGAGGTGTGCGCCGGACTGCGTGTTGGCCCCTTATTTCCCCGCCGACGAGCCCGACAGGTTCGCCAAGGTTCACAAGGTCTTCGGAGCTAGCAATGTCAGCAAAATGCTCAAGGTTTATAAGCTTTTTTCACCCCTCTTTCCACCTCAACTGATCTAGCTCTTCACCTTATAGCTAATAAAGAAGCTGGCCTTCGATGGAGTTGCATTATTGCAGTATCGGTATAAAGTCCAACTTGCTGTAATCCGATGATGTCAGCAGAGATCAATATTGGCCAGCTTATTCTTTGAATCAATAAATGACGTTGTCCATATGGGGCGTCAATTTAACTTTTTAAGCTTTGTTAGTGTGCTGACAAGTCCCATAACAATATTTAATTGGGTGCAGGAATTGCCAATAGAGAAGAGAAGTGACGCAGTGAGCAGCATGGTGTACGAGGCGAATGCGAGGGTAATGGACCCCGTGTATGGCTCTGCGGGGGCCATCTTCTCCCTTCAACAACAAGTGGATATGTTGCAAACCAGGTTGGCTATGGCCCAGGCCGAGGTGGTTCGTTTGAGCATGCCTCGGATGGGGCCAAATATTGCCGTCGCCACTGCCTCCGACGGTGGCATGATCAGCAGCGGCGGCAGCTCCTCCGCCGGTGATAGCAACGGCACGGCCTCGCCGTCGTCGTGGGGAATTATGAACATGGTTTCTCCGGACAACGTCAATCCGCTCTTTGAGGGGCACGATGGCAGATGTAACAACGGTGCTGCGATACTGAGAAACATGGGGATTGAGGCACTGCTATGGTCGTCTTAACCCATTAAGAGGTTATTATTATTATTAATGTAAACCATATGGGAATATGGTTAATAGTTAATAGAGCCTAATAGATTAGCACAAGTCACAACTCCTTGTTAGACAAGAATATTATCATTTTTGTTCTTTTTTTCAGAGCAAAGAACGGCACTCATGTTGTTCCTATGTACGTAAGAGAAGCCCATTCCATGCATTCTAATTAATGTTGGGTTGTCCCTCCTCTGAAAATATATGATATTATAACCTTGTTTTGGGTAAAAATCCAGATTTGCAGATTTTGTTTATTGAAAGGAATAAAAGCAATGTACGACGCTTTTCTTCTTGGGTTTTTGGCTTTTCTAGTTTTGGAGAAAAACTGTTACTGCAAAGGGAGGAAGAAAATTGTGTGAATTGAAGAAAGGTGAATTTTTTGTTGAGATTCGCTTGCAATCGTCAATGGTAACTTCACTAAGTTCTTATTTATAATCTCAAAATATTTCTTTTCTTTCTTGGTTAATACTAATTTTGTAGAAAGTACTATCAATTGGTATTAGGGAGTTTGTTCTCCTGTGGATCTATTCTGTATCAAACTTGTGATATAGTGAATTTGATCTAGTTGTTTGCCCCGTGGTTTTTTCCCCAAATTTAGGGTTTCCCACGTAAAATTTGGTTTGTCCAGATTGGTTTGATCTCTATATTTTTATTGGTATTTCTCATCTTTATATGTTGAAATAGGGGACTTATATTTGATTTATTCTGGTTAATCCCAACAATTGGTATCAGAGCCAGGTTGATTTGTTAGTAGCAAATTTTTGGGTTGGATATTTATTGTCTTCTAGGTGTTCGACGAAATTTCTAAGAGCCTAGTTGGTGTATTTGTGATTTATATTTCAACAAGATGGCTGATGAGAAGCATGTTAAGATGATATCTCTTAAAGGGCCTGGTAACTGGCACTATTGGAAAGGAAAAATGATTGATCATTTGTATTCCAAGGATTTGTTTGAACCTATCACAGGTCAGAAACCGGCAGAGGTGACTGA
>JAVDBV010073306.1:0-17348 GCA_032619315.1 Piper longum
CTGAACTCAATCAAATTGGGCCCATAGGGGCATAAATCGAGTGATCTAAAATTCCTATGATGCATGCAAATGATGTACCCATAAAATCCCAAACGGATACTAAACGCCGCAACGGCATAAATCTAGGCCTAAAATCCTGTCTAATACATACAAACAAATCCGTATACCTTAGTATACACTGATAACTCGTAATCTTATAATTTTCATGTCGGGCATACTCAGCCTCCATAACATGTTCATACGGCTATTTAGGCCCATACTCATAATCAGAAATTAGTTTGGCTCGATCTCGCTCAAACCAACTCGATACTGACCCAATAGGGAAAACTTAAATCAGGTAAAACCCTAACCCAAAAATGGGGTTTTACAGTTTGCTGGATCCTAACCTCCTTTGGCGTTGGTATCCTCATTGGATGCTACACACCCGACCCCTTCTTATTTTAAGTTTAGTCGAGTCACGTCTAGTTAGATGATAGGACCGAGTCCTTGATGAGTTTAGTTTGTTTGTTGCTTGTTTGAACCCCTTTTCAATAAATCCTAACCCCTTTGGGACCCGTGGTGCGGTTCTTGAGGTCGCCTCATCCGACATAGGGTAGATACCCTATGTGTTCACAACTTGCGCTTGGCGCAAAGGTGCTTTGCCAATGCCCTTTTACCGGCCTCCATTAGGGTTAGGGTTTCAAGTTAGGGTGTAAAGGTGTAGGCACAACGCCCTTGTGCTCGAATTTGAATTTCCCATCCTTTTTCCCCTGACCCAATGGCGTGTGCCAATGCCCTTGCACCCTGGAGTTGATCCAAACTTGCATGTGGTTCAGTTAAGCAGCTCGCATGTTTGATTTTTCAGCTTTGGGAAATCTTCTGCTCTAATCTTCAACTAGTAGTATCCTGATCTCAAATTGATCTTCAAGAAGATGACTACTGAGCTCAATTGATTGAATAGATCATCAATGAGAGGAGGTGGGTATCTTTTCTTAATAGTTGCATGGTTTAACATTATGTAATCTATGCATAAATGTATGTTTCCATCCTTCTTCCTCACAAATAGCACTGGTGCACACCATGGAGAAATACTCAGTCTGATGAATCCTTGATCGAATAGTGTCTGTAACTGTTCATTGAGCTCTAGAGGTGTCATTCTGTACAGATCTCTAGAGATCAGTGTTGTGTCTGGCATCAATTCAATGGCAAGATTTACTTCTCTGTCTGGCGGCAATCCAGTAATCTCATCTAAAAATACATCAATAAAATCTTTGACCACTGGAATCTACTCAATATTCAGTCTATCCATCCTTCCTCTCTTTCTCTACCTTTACCTTGGAAGAAAAGGCATCTTCCATGACAAAAACTCACCATTTTTCTTTGGAAATCTATCATGGCTCCTTGCTTGGACATCCAGTTTTTTTTTTAAAATATCACATCAAATTATTGTAGCTTGAAAAATATCAAATCAGTTACAAGTTGTCGCTGTTGAATCTCAACAGAGACTTGATGTACACACTCTCCTGTAGCTATAACACTATCGGTGGGAGTGGACACTGATAATGAATGTCCTAATTCTTCTATATTTCCTCCAATTCTACTTGTGTATGCATATGAAATAAAGGAATGTGTGCAGCTAGAATTGAATAAGACTTGTGCAGTTACAAAGCCTACGAGAAGCATACCTGTCACGACTATCGTGTCCTCAAGTGCCTCTGCCACTATGGCTACATACATCCTCACTGGTTCCTACTATGTTGAGGCAGGAGGTGTTGTTGGTGGTGGTACCGTCTGCTTTTGATCCCTCTGACTCTGAGATAGCGGTGCTTGCTGTCTACCCCTCTGCGGTCTGGTCTTCCCTACATGTACTCTCTCTGGTTTGTCCCCTCTATTGCTATCTTTGTGGCTATTGGCCTCTGTGCTATTGCTGATGTTAGGAAGCTAAAAATGTAAGTCTCTGTTGAGGCACTGGGAGTGTCAAAGACGGGAGCTGACCTATTGGACAGTCTATGGCTCTATGCCCTGGCTAACCACAACTGTAGTATGCATTAGTGGTTGCTCTTGGCACTCTGCGGCTAGATGTCCTAGATGACCACAACTGTACCATGCATTCGTGCCTGCTCTGGACTCAACTCCATGATGACATTTGCAAATTTGACAAATAGGTGGTCTGTTGTCCTAAACGTGGCCATCCATGTCCCTCATAGCAACTGGTGCATCTATTCGATGTCTTTGTTGTGCTTCCTGCTCTGGCTGATATAGCCATTGATGTTGTTGTCTCTTGTCAAAGTCTTGACGAGGTCAAGTAGCAATAAGTCGCTTGGCCTTACCTACAACTCTCACTACATTGCCAAAAGTGGTAAACTTCCTATCCAAGTAGACCATTTGGATTTCATGATGGAGACACTCGTAAAAGTACTCTATTCTCCTACTTTTGGTTGGAACCAAATCCGGTGTAAACCTTTTTTCAGCTCTGAATCTGGTCTCATACTGCACCACTGTCAAAGGATCCTTTTTAAGTGTCTAGAATTCCCGCTCCTTTCTCTTCTTCACATCTAGCAAAAAATAATGCCCATCTAATTCCTCTCTAAATTCTTCCCAGGTGATGTCCTAAGGTTGTTGGTGGGTAAACATGGAATCTATCACTAAATCCTTCCATATTTTGATTTCATTTTGGAATCCCCATGTAATGATGCGTACAATGTACTCCATTAAGCATGCCTTAGTACCAAACACTCCTATGGCTAAGGATATCCATAGAAATCCCTCCTCTGCATCCAACTTTTCAAAGAATGGTCATCCACCATTTTTCATGAACTTTTCATATTACCACAATTCCAAATTCCTTCCTTCATCTCATCTGTTTGACCATTCCTAGCTCATACTACGGAAACTGTGGTCTTATACCTGTTGGTACAATGTCAAATCCTGTAGCTCTACTTCCACCTCCAGTTTGCCCACTACCTACTACTGCGGGACCACTAACATATGGGCCCATTGACATTTGAGCCCGTTCTTGCCTGAAATGGGGAGAACAGAGGAGTCGTTGTTGGAGTAGTCCTTTGTTGTGGCGGTGGAGGAGGAGGGGGACACGGAGGGCCCATGGGAACTGCTGGCTCTCCTCATGCCCACTACTGGTCTCTTCTAAGTTGTAGCCACTGAGAGGCCTATTTGTCTAAGCTCCCTCCTGAATTCCTTTTGATTTTGCTGCATCTATATTTGAGCCTCAGCCAATCTGGAAATCACTGCATCTCTCCCCTATTGACTACTTCTATTATGGTGACTGTCATGGAGACGGTTCTCACTGCATTAACTAAGTGAGACTTGCACACTAGCCTATCCTAGTGGCATGGTAGTCCTTGGTCGGCTAGATGATGTGTCACTATGGCCATGGCCATAACAATCTTGTTTGGGCAATGGAGGGGGTCCTAATCTGTGTCCTGCAAGGCAATCTCAACATTCTGCTAGGATCCATTACTCTAACATGAACACACTATCATACCACCGATTGGTAAGCAAATCTGTAAACAAAAATAGTAAGACAGAAATATACCAGTTGGCACAACTCATAGTACCTATTTGCACACATGTAACCTGTAATACATCTACCATCTTAATCAACCAAGGGTTAGCTTTGATAACAAGACTGTAACACTGGAATTTCGTTCATCCATGAATTATATAGAAAATGCTACCGGTGACAAAACCACTCGCTAATCTATTTAATATGGTTAAGACAACACAGATTGACCCTTAACGTCTCAAAATGGTGATGCAAACATTCAATGCATGGATGAGATATTTACCTTCTAAAGTTGTTCTAAATGCATGATACAAAATACATTTTATATTCAAAACAAAACAAAATCATTAAAACTTTGAAAAAAAAAAATTTAAAACAAAACAGACACAGTCTCCCATAAAAGTAAAATAAGGACCACCACGTCAATAAAGAATATTGTATATATATTGAACAATAAAAACATAAAACAATACCAAAACATTGCATTTTCATCCAACATTCACATCATAATTATTTTTATCTTATTGCGTGGGTCTCGACCCCCTTAGGTCATCTTGTTCAGTTCTATTCACAAGAATATTCACATGCAGACCATTTCATTAAATTCACACATCATTCCCTACAATAAAACATCATAACATTTGATTCACACTATTCACAACAATTCATTACATCACATTCTCGTCTAGTATGTGTGCAAGTTGCATTGCCATTCCTCCACGATCCTGACACCGCTTAGTCATTTTGGTTCTCACCTACATATATAACACGAAAATGTCATTAACGAGTATTACTTGTCAAGAAATAACTAATAGTCCAGCTAGCACAAGAGAGATGACTCTCCTCTTAAATTAAATCCATCATATACTTCTTCATTAGAATCACTCATAAGGGCACTATTTATGAGTCATCAGCCTCGGCTTGGCAGCATCCCATTCTGACTGCTCAGATGCCTCGGCATTTTAAAATCAATTATCCTAAAGCCCTCTACATCCTCTGTATCATTCTTGGTCCTGAGCACAGAGGTCGAGTACTCTTAGGTAGGTGGCTTCAGTACCTTTGAATCTACAAGTCTAGACATGCACTACATTGCAATGCGTGTAATCCTCCACACTTCTCTGAGTTTGCAGAACTCAAAGGTGGAGTTGTCAGGATCCCTCAGCAATGGAACGGCTCACCAATTCATATCCCACTTTGACTAGCACGTGCAACTGCTTGTGATGCGTGTGAGTTAACTTTCACTTGCCTCCATCTCATTGGAAAATCGAGAAAGCTATATATACATAGGTTTGGGTGGTGATTATAATATCATGGGCTCAAAGGCATCATGATCTTTATCTGAGTTTTCTAAAACAAACTCAAGGGATCTCATCCTCAAGGGTTATTAATCAGAAAATTCATACGACTAATTGGCCCGTGTCAAGTGGGATACGATAAATCCACCACTCGACACGCCCACTTACTGGTCAAATTAAATTACGATAGACTGAGAAGTTCAAACCAGAAGTGAATCCTCAATAGACTAGTATAAACTGCAATCTTATCCATGCGCTTAGGCGGCGAGCTCCTACTGCATACCTACAAATCAAAAGTAAAAGGTAAGGCCCACTATTTGAATGACGCATTCGCACACCCTATAGCACACTCACATCACAACACTCACATCAATCCCCATCATGATTTTCTAGGGTACGTTGCAATTAATTAACAATTCATACTTAATTTACCTAATTAGTTCATTAACAATCATTCAATATAATTCAAATCATACAAATTCATTTTATTCACAATCAAAATATTTTATCGCATTAATCAATCAAACCATAGCATGTTGTGCTAATATTTAACAATTTTAAAGAATTATGTTGGAATTAATTATGCCTCGCATTGTCGGCGATCAGCGACAAATAGGGTTTTTCGCGTGTTATGTAACTCAAATTCGAACTCTACAGCGTCCAAAGTTAGATCGGGTTTGGCTCGATGAATTCTAGGAAATCAAGTTTTCTGGCAACTTCCTGCTATTTTCCAATAGCCTTTGGCGGTTCTTCAGCAGTTTTTCGATAATTTTTATAAAGAGGAAATCGAAGCAATGGGTCGACACTAGCTCAGCGAACTTGACAAAAACATGGTGGTGGTGAAGGTGGCGGCGACGACAGGGATGGTCGCCTGTGATAACCATGGATCGGTTAGCTTGACTGATTGGCCCTTGGCTGGTCTCGGTTGTGGTGCACAGTGAGAGGGAAAGGAGTATGGGTCAAAGGGGGAGGTGATAACGGCATAGTGATGGGGAGCGGCATGGCCGGTGATGGAATCGGCATTGGGAGTGCTGCACAAGGGTGGGGCATCTCAGTGTCATGGAGGTCAATGGCGGCTAGGATGGTCAGGGATGCTCGGTGGATCTCGGTGGCGTCTATCGGCGGCAGTGTGCCGACTGGTGGCGGAGTTGGAGGCTGCATTCACGGTGGCTATCGGGGTTAGGTGAGAAAACATTGGGGGAGGGTTTTGGTGGCAATCTCGTAAATAAAAGTTGACTCGACTCCGACTATTGTAAAAAATAACTTACTCATAATAAATTCTAAAAAAATCTAGAAAATTATGGAAAAATTTCATAAAATATAATACACTCAACAACATCAAAGTAATAATTTCTATAACTAACAACCAAACCAAATTACTATATAATGCATCCTAATGCATTATTTGGCTTAAAATTAATTATATGATCAAATACATAAAAAAATAAATGTGTACTGTTATATACTCAGATAACTTATTTCTCATTATTTTTCGGACATTATCATCATATATTTAGGTACACTTGACCCTCATTGCTCATAACATACGGCTGGCTTCGACTCAACACGCGTATCATGAAAATGACTCGACTCAAACTAATGATTGAACAAAATTGTTCACTATTGTAAAACTTTGACTCAAGTCACGGGTTTCACACTACTTTACCATATTGGTCCATGGGCCAATACTTGGTAAATTTTTCACCCAACCTTTAGATTTTTAGGGTTTACTGTTCTAAATCGCATCCCATTTGGACATCGTTGGCCCATCCAAAAAATCTTTTGGTTAAGTCTGTTTGGTTAAACCCTAAGTAAGCTTGCAATCCTAAACCCTAATTAAGTTATGTGAGATCCCTCAATTTAGTCCCACATCTAATACCTAATAGGGTAATATCTTATTTATAAGTGAGAATGGATTATAGATCTTTAACTTTGGTTAACTTTTTTTGAAGAGATGAAATTAGACCACTATGTTGCATTTGGGACCAGGCCAAGTATATGAATTTCGAGGACGAAATTTCCTAAGATGGGTGGATTATGAGATCCCTCAGCTTATTCCCACATCTAATACCTAATGGGGTAAGATTTTGTTTATAAGTGAGAATGGATTATAAATCTTTAACTTTGTTAACCAGTTTTGAAGAAATGACTTAGGCCTATTAGCTTGTACTTTGGGTCGGGTCGTTGCAAGTTACATAATGAGTTTTAACACTCCATTAAATAAGTAATTAAGTAAATTAAGTATCTTATGTGTTGTGCATGTGTGGATGCCTTGCCTTGATGTACATGCCAATGTAATCTGAGTCTGATTTGGGTTCCATCTCTATGTTAAGTTGCGCTGGGTGAGCTCGTCAATTTAAGATGCAGAGTATCACTCATCCATGCCTGTAGGACTCCCTTTGCCTCTCCTCTATTTTGCTCCTTGTGTGTCAACTTTAATCATGTTTTAGATGTAGGACACGGTTGACGAAGTTTTATCGGATCCTTGTGATGTCAGGCCATTTAGCCGTATTTTTTGTAAGTTTAATAAAACTTCAAAGCTAAAATCCTTCGATAGTTTTTGAAAGATAAGCCTTGAAGGGTTACAATTTTACGGGCATGAGAGATCTGTACAGGTATATGAATTTCACTAATACTCATTCAAACCATGAGGTAATGCAATGTATGAGGGTACTTCTGCATAACGCAAAATATTTCTAGAATTTGTAGGACTAACCTAATTGTTCATTTACCACCTGAGTAATGTGGTGAGTGTTATTTGGAAGATGTGAAGGCATATGCTTCTTGTATGAATATGATTTTTGTCTTGCATGTGCACCGACCATTTTAAATAAGTTATCTCTGCTTACAGCCTTGTCAGACATTCTGACGTTTCTAAGTTTGCCTTTGGATAATTGAATACCCATTTACTAGCTTGATTACACCAGTAGTTATTTCGAACCGGATCAAACTTGTTTATTTATTGACATTTTTCCATATTTTTATGTAGGTGAGGTCGCATAGCATTGGTTGGTCAAGGAAAGGGATCTCCGGCTCAGTGCTGGTGGCAGGGGTCGTATTATCATGTGCTTATGTATATGGATTGGTATGGATAACTATATTACTTTGTGGGCATAAGGCCTTAACTTGATTATGAACTTTGTATGGTGGATTGGGTTATGATATGATGTTTTCATACGTGTGTTTAATATCTTGTTATTATTATTATTATATTGGTGGAGCAGATAAACTTTGGGGCAAACACTAACAATCTTTTGCAAGGTGTATAAGTCTTAAAGTCATAGAACAAGACGATGACAAAACCTCGGTATCCAAAACTTATTTGGTTGCAGTTGCGTGTATTTAGAGAAACGTGGATAAGAGAAGCATACGGGTCTTATTGCATGAAGAATACTAGGTGTTAGGGTATGATGTAGAGCATCTGATGATACCTTTGTGTTTAACTTTTCTTGTGGGGTATATGGAACAGGTAATCATAACCTAGTGTTTTCATTATCGCACTCATTTGCATTAAGTAAACAAGTTATCTAACGTCACAATATTCTTTCAAGAACTCGACCTCTTAGCTATTAGGGGTGGTACCTTTGCATGGCTTAGAGTGATCATCGCATTCTAAAGTCACTCGTTTAGTCACAGGGGAGGTGCTGCCTCTCTTGTGGCTCAGAGTGCTCATTTAGGAGCCTTATGCTTAAGATCCTTCTTACGTAGTATCGATTTACACACATTCTATAAAAACCCACCAAGGCACCCATCTTAAGCCTCCTAGAGGGTTGAGATCTTAAGACCACCTGCTTCTCTAAAGTTTGTACATGATAGTCCAATGAGTAGCTTTCAATTTATAATATCACAATTCGATCTTTCTCTTCAGGTCGAATTGGGATGTTACACTTAAGTAACTTGATAAGAGGATACTCTTAGGGTACATTCTATTTAGCAAAACTGAATTAATATTTAATTGGATCTTCAAGTCGAATTGGGGTGTTACAGTTAAGTAACTTGATAGGAGGATACTCTTTGGGTACATCCTATTTAGTCAAAATGAATTAATATTTAATTGGTTAATATAACTTCTAAAGAAAATTGTAGCCTACTTATATAGTTAATATAACTCCAAATGGGCTTTTGATTTATTGATATCTTAATTATTAATATCCGTTAAATAAAATGATTCCTAATAGTATCCTAATACAATTATCCCCGCATATTTATTTCATAATATAAAGAGTTAAAATTGGTTTTAAATATTTTTTCAAAGAGACGAGGCTACCAACTTTTAATTTTTACCTTTTATGTAATCATAGATTTTGATACCAAAATTTAAAAGCGTGAAACTTGGACTCGATTCTACATGTCATGGAGTGGAATCTACTCCAAGCTGACTTAGAGTCAATTATATTACACTTTTAATTACATAAATAAATTTTTTTATGAAATTATTATATATTATTATTTTGATATTTGAAATTAATAAATATATGACTTGTATTATTTTAAAATATTGATTACCAATCTAAATAAAAATAATAAGTTTTCATAGCTTTGACTAGGTGACTCAGGGAGTCAATTACTAAATTATTAAGTCAAAGTCATCTAAAGTGTCAAATCGATCTGAAATATTTTAGGAGTAAAAAAAAAAAGTTTTAAAAGTATGCTTGATACTATTTTTTTCTTAAAGCATACATTCATTTCAAATTATACCGGAAAAGTAAAATTGTAAAGTCAATAACACCTGGACAATATTAGATTCCATATAAATTAACCTATATCGACAAATTTTTGGATATGCAACTCCATTTAAGGTTCCATAACAAAACGAAAAGTAATGAAAATACTTCTTCCCATTATATTCAATCGTCTCTTTGTAAGAATCGTCATCATACTATGATCTGTGAAACCGTACAACTAGACTAATGCTGGCTAGAATTGAAATCTATTTCATAAGCTAAAAAAAAAAACCACTATTTCAAAATTATAATATTATATACCAATTGTCTATGATTTTATACCTTGAATATAGGGTATATTTAGCTCAACGAAGCTGAACCCATCGTTCAATCGGAGAAAGTATCATACATATTCTTTATGGGATCTTTGGTTGTGTTGTTTTGGACATATTATTGTCAAAATAGTAAGTGATAAAGTCATAAAGATAATGGATAAAAAAAGTATTTGGTAAAATATTATCAAAATAAAAAGTGGTAAAGGCTGTTTCCGGCGGCCAGTGTTGTGGCCATACCCATTCCATTGATGACAGCCCACACAAACATCGGCCAAGTCGCCTTTCACATGCAGCCTTCGGTTTTGGGAATGTGTATATATAGCACCACATCCTAGTTATCATCTTCTTCTCCTGGTAATGCTGAGATCTCTATAAATACAAGTACGGCAACCGGCCAAGTGCCGGTGGGTGGGTTGAGTTGATGCACCAAACAACGTCGGTCAAGGGTGGTCAATTTGCGTAGACTGGGTAGGAAAAAGCTGCTGTGGATTCTGAAAATAGCCGACGTTTGTTGGAGGGAGCAGATCTGCGGCTACCTCTTGTAACGGAGGAAAAGGAATTTTTAAAATGATGGCTGCGGCTTGCTGGCTCCCGGCAGCGATTGGGAGGCAAAGGAGGTGGGGAGGAGCTCCTTGCCGGCCAGCTGCGGACACGAGCAGGCACCGGGAGGTAGTTGGCAGCGGCGACGAGGGGATTAGCATCTTGGTCTCTGGCTTGCGGAGGGAACGAAGGGTCGGGAGTTATTTTTGTTGTGGCCAAGTTTGCCCCGTCATCGTCAGACTAATACATGGTTACATCATGAAAATCTAACCATTTTATTAACGGATTTGACATTAAGATGTGTAAGTAATCATTTTTTTTTAAAAAAAAGAGGCGTATAAGTTACTCGTTTTAAAATAATAACAAAATATTTGAATATTGAACGTATTTTTTTGTAACGGTTTTTAATTAAATAAAATTAAAATACCACAGTTTCTTTAACAAAAAAGGGATTTGAAGAAATATTAGATAAAAATATAAGTATAAATAAAAATAGCACGAATGCCTTTTAACTATTTCGGATTTGAAGACAGTATACAATATATCGTTGGGATTGGATGGACTAGCACTATATGGTATTTATTTTAAACTATGCACTACAGAATAAGATTCTTCAAAACATGAAAAACAAATCATCAAAGTTTTGTCTGTCATCCTTCATTCCGCCCCCCTCCATCACATGAGCTCCAGCCTCCTTCCTCATGATCATCATCTCATGCCGATAAATAGGAGGTCGACCATTCTCTAACTTGCATTACTTTTACCGACTTCTTTCATTTGTGAATCGTCTTATCTTCCCTTTTTGCCTTCAATATTCTATTGTTGGGCAATTTGGTTTTTAAATTGATCATTATCCTGGAGATATTTGAGAATAGGAGTCTCAACCAAACATCTCTTAAATAACATATTAATGGATCACAAATTTTCAACTCTTATTTATAAGAGTGAACAAAATATTGCGCTCTAAAGGATAGATTCAACCAATCAAAATATAATAAATAAAATAATATATTATTTTAATCTATTTTTATTTTTAATTAAAATTTATCTCTAAAATCATAATTCATCATCTTTTTATTTATTTTGGAGTTATCAACATAATTGAAGTTTATCTCTATTATATGTCGCTCTCGATCTATGCCTAGTTTGACATGATGTAGGGAATTAGATTTAGACATAAATGCCAGTTAAAGACAACAATACACATTAATCAATTTAAAACTTAGTTATGTTGTTGCACATTCTTTATTAGAGTTTGAAGAATATGGACTTAGGAAGTATGACAACTTTCAGGTTCCACTGCTACTATGTCCACGTAATACAAAACCTCTTGACTCATATTTCTATGTTCATCTTCCTTAAGTTCTCCCATTGTTTTGCCTACAACAACACAATAAAATACAACTAAGTTTGTATGCACCCAGAAATTATCTTCTCTGTTTAATACATAATTGACTGTAGTTTAGTGGCTAATCAAGCTCAAACATGTGGAAAAGATGGCATAAGTCATTATTTTAAATTCCCTTTACTACCACCTGGTTGTACTCGCTATACACATACCCCCTTTCAACCCGATATGATTTAAACTTTTCTATTGTTTGAATCCATACCTGGTTTTTTAATATGAGATTTGCCAAAAATCTAATTTTTGTTGAAACTTCTGATATTTTAACCAGTACTTAATAAAATATCGATGAAAAAATATATTTTTAATATTTAACAAAATATTTTATTTGTAATTTTAGAATCTACTTGAACCTAGATTGATCAGGTTGAACCAAGTATACCCTATACCAGATATAAATCCGATATTATAGCCAGTACAATATTTACTATGGTATACGGTTTATTCATGGATAATGGACTTATTATTTTCACACAGGAACTGTAGATCAAGAATGGGAACAAATGCTGTTTCATGACAATATCTCAGGCCTCCCAGCCTTTGAGGACGGTAGATCGAGCCACTCGATTCACGCCAAGTATAAATTCGCCCATGGGCAGGTCACAGTTGTGGGTTTGGCACATCTCTTCCACATCATTGAATCCTTTGGTCAAGTATGTCTTCAACTCACTGTTCACTTTATCTTCACTCCACATAAAACCTTGTATATTCTGCAGGCAAGGTAAAATGACACGAATTTTCAACACATGTATGTAGGTTTATATGTAGTTATAACATGACATAAGTATTCCTTCCTCTGTCCACACATTTTCTATACCGAGTTCATATGCATTTGACATCATACAGAGATGGTTTCATATGATCTTTCCTTCATCCATCTATTCGCCATGATTTTCTTTGAACAAGTTTATTTTATGTACTGTTTGATGGCATGAACAAGTACAAAATGCAGATTATAGAAGGTTGTAAATATATTAAGTATAGAACATTACCTGAACCCACTCAAAGTAACTGAAAGTAACTCCACCTGAGTTTGCAAATATATCTGGCAAGATTACGATTACTTTCTTGGACAATATCTGCAAACAATTACATCACAGTCTTCAACAAGTATTGAGCTTGGATCAATTGAGTCTCCTCCATCAAATCCTTTTATTCCTCGATTTTCAGCAGAGTATGTAACAAGCCTTGGTATGTCAAGACCCTTGCTGTTCTTCACAGCACCAGTAATGTCACTCACTGCCACAACTTTGCCACCACACTCACGAATGAGCTGACAGCCCAAGAACCTACATTACCAAATCCCTGAATTCTTGAAACAAAATAAACAGATTAGTATAGGATCTGAAAGATAGCTCATGGAGTTCTAAATCATTCTTATGCATATGAAGTTAATATATATGAGGGTTGTGAAGTAACTAATTAAAACTAACAGAGTGGAAAACTAAGGAAATGACCTGTATTACAAAACGTTGGTTAGATAAGCTCATGGTGTTCTAACTCATTCATATGCATATGAAGTTAATATATATAAGAGGTTTGTGAAGTAACTAATTAAATTAACAGAGTGGAAAACTAAGTAAATGACATGTATTACAAAAAGTTGGTTAGATATCCTTCAAGAGGACCTCGGTGGCAAAAAGAACTCTTCCAGTGGCTACATCCCTACCCAGAGATCCACCCAGATCCTATTTGATGTGTACAGAACGTTAGTTAACTATCAGTAGAAATTTTCGGATGAGATGATTAAGGTAATTCTACCACTGCTTCAGCAAAACATTTTTTAGCAGTGCCCAGTACCGTAAAATGCAGTATTGAGGATGTTTGAGAAGTACTTACAATAGGTTTTCCAGTAACAACAGCAGGTGAATAGCCATGAAATTTTGAGTACTCATCAAGAATCCACGCCATTGTCTGCCCACAATGACAATTATTTTAGGAAGCTAATTATCATCAAGGGTTTAAAACTTGCAGGGAAATGATGCATTAACTGCAAATTGGCACTTAATATACCCTCTTTTCAAATCAAGAATAAGCTAATAATAAACCTTTTCAATTTGCATGAAGGAAATCTTAGGGAAGGTGTGACCTATGCATTTGTTCCCATGTCAGGAGCAGGAACATCAGTATGAACTCCAATGAGATCATGTATCTTTTGTGTAAAAACTCGAGTAAGCCTTTCAAGCTCAGAGATGCTCAAATCTCTTGGAGAACAGCCTATTCCACCTTTGGTACCACCACATGGAATATTTGCTTCTTCTGTCTTCCATGTCATTAATTGTGCAAGTGCATTCACTTCATCTGGATCAACCTATATTTTTAAGTATCTCACCATCACATAATATTACTTCACTTTTACGACAAAATTTCACTAAAACAAGAACTAAATGTATTAGAACACTCTGCTTTTTACTGACCTCTGGGTGGTATCTGATCCCACCTTTCATTGTGCCTCTAGCATTGTCATGCTGAACCCTAAATCCCACGAAAGATGCCAATGTGGCATCATCTTTAGGGATTGTGCAATCCACCTATAACAAAAGCAACACCAATTACTCCTAAAACCTAGTAATGCAAATTGCAAAGTTTGTTTTCCATAATTAGTTTTTAGTATAAAGAAAGCAAGATATATCGAAAACTTTTCTCTCCATGGTCTCTCTAAAAGAGATGACCAGACTCTTCTCAAGCTTGGAATCCAAAGCCAGGAGCTGAGAAGCTTGCTTAAAGTTCCCACTGGTTGCCACCAAGGCATTCATGGCTGCTTGATCTCACCACCTTCCTCACCTAGAACACATAACAATGATAAAGGCCAAAATATGCTTCTAAGAAGATGAAACTCGTTTTGCATGTGACTGAGAAAACAAGTAACAAACCCACCAGCAAAAATGTGAAGGAACAGCAGATAAACCAAAATTAACAAAGCCATATAACATGCTTTGTTTAGAATCTAGTGTTAATAACAAAAAGAAGTCTATTCTCTCAGATATTATGGGAAGAAAGGAGAGTGTAGATCAAGCTGTGAGTTGAAGTCATTGATGTGATGGGGATAACTAGTATTTGATTCATCCATTTTTGCTAAATGGATTTATAGTTCCAAGTGAGGTAAAGCCAAAACACGTGAAATATGGTTTTTAGAATTCACATAAAGAGTGTGTACGATCAAACTCTGACATTGGACAGGGTCCCTCATCATACAATGAATGTAAAAAAACATGCATCTACATGAAAAATCGTAAAAACATAATATTATTCGAAGAGGTACGAAGAATTGTCGAAGACGATGAGTATTTAGTGTTTGGCCCTTCGTATCTACGTGGTTAACTTTACCTTGAATATATGTCTTTTCTATATACATGTAGTTGTATATGTGTAATTGAGAGAGCAAAAAGTGAGATCATTTTCTGAAGTGTAATTGAGAGAGCTGAAAAGAGATCATTTTCTAAAAAGTGAATTTTCTGAAGAGTGAGTGATATATTGAGTTTCACTGTGCAATGAGGCTCTCCCTCTCTCTCTTAGAGGAGGGAGAGCCTTTCTTCACAAGATATAGGTCTTCTCAATTTGTATTCCTAATTGGAGTGTGTTCTACTTAGAGGTTGAGTATTCCCAATTGGATGTTTATCCCAGTTAGAAATTATTCCTAATTGGAGTATGTTCTAATTAGAGGTTGAGTGTTCCCAATTAGATGTATCTCCCAGTTGGAGATTATTCTTAATTGGAGTATGTTCTAGTTAGAGGTTGAGTGTTCCCAATTGGAGATTATGAATGCCATCGTCTGATCCAGATGATGTAGATGATATACCGACTTTGTCTGAAGTGTATGCCCATTATTTGATTATAGCGGATGGTTTATAGTTTCCCTTCTATTTTGAAGGTTCCACATTAATGTGTGTGTCATATATTTTTCATTTTTTCTGGTTTGTCTTGTCAAAATATACAACATAGTGTTTGGAGATTTTTTATGTTAAAATCCCAACAGGGGAGAGCAACGAGTAAATTGGAAGTAGAACAAGATTTACAAGTTATTAGCGTAGAAGAAATGGACTTTCCTTGGATCTGAATCATTTTTGGGCAAGTTCGAACTAGAACAAATCATACAGAAAAATTTAGGTTGTCATTAAAGGGAGCTTGTCCAATGCAAGCAGACTAAATTTGTTGACAAAACATCAAGGATATTTAGTGAAGAAGACATTTGTTTTGGGAGCACAAATTGATCTGAGATATTTGGGGATCTAATTATAATTAAAGAAAGAATAATTTGTTTTCGCTTTGTTATATGATACAAAATTTCTTTGGTTAGACTAAGAAATATCCATGTTAATTTATTTTATTTGGTCAAATTCAATTAGAAATCCTCTGATCATAGTCGATTTCAATCATTAGATTGTCCGTAACTACCTTAAAGATATGAGTGCATAGAAATTGCTTTAAAAAACATACGAAAACTTATTGGATGGAAAAAATCATTAATAATGTTCTTAGTAATATTTTTTATTGTCATTATTTCATGAACATTAGGTTTTAAACTTTCTCATCTAATTATAATATTTATTTATTTATATCATCTTAAAAAATTGTGATTTTAATTTTTATATTAATTGACAAGAGAAACTAAGAAAAACAAAAGGTATGGTGATTGTAAAAAATGAGGTATAATTATTTTGTGAGAGAAATGAATGTTTTAAAATGGGAGAAATTATTAGACAATATTATAAATATGAAATTAAAATAGAATCCTAAGCTCCTGAATTTTTATTGTCTGACAGTAACTGTAACTGACTTGATCGAAAGGATTTTCCATGTGGACAACCGACAGCTTGCCAAAAATAATACGACGAACATGGAGAATTTCTTCATCAGGCAGACCTTAGTATGCCCACCCCTACACACCTTCGGCAAGTTCCCTTATTCACATAACTGGCATGATGGTATGTACTTAGTAGGTGAAGGAGGGTAGAGTTGTAATTGCCAGTGTTTGAATATAATGGGCCTCGCTGGAGGATGTTGGGATGGGCTGGAAGGGAGAAAGCAGATTATAAAAGAGAACCAAATGATTGTAATTGGCATGAATTAATGAATTGAATTCTTAGTTTTCAGTTGTAGTTGTTGATCGTCTTCCTACTTTTCAGGAAGATCCCCAAATTCCTTCTTCCATCATCTCCATCAACCATTCCATTCCATTCCAGTAGGTTTTCTCAAGCAAGACGTCTTCTCCATGGTGCCAGCGAAACAGGGGAGCAAGCTAGGGAAGGGGAAGGAGCTGGTCATTGAGTTGGGGGAGGAAGAACATACCAAATTGGTACCAGAGCCGGGCGAGGGAGAGGTGAATTTGGCTACCCACGGGGACGAACTAGCACATGTTAAAAAGGTACAGGATCATATCCTTTCTACTCTCGCTGACATTACTGCAAGGCTTGAAGTTCCGTGGCAATCGCAAGGGGGAAAGCTTGATAATAGGGAAGGAATTGGAACACCCAATGTTAGGGTTTATGCAAATGGAAGGGATGTTAGTGATCCAATGCAGGATAATCGTCGCAATTGACAGGAGGAGGAACAGGCGATCTCATCGAGCGGTAGGCAGCAGCAAATACCCTTTCGAATGGAGATGCC
>JAVDBV010073333.1:0-13769 GCA_032619315.1 Piper longum
ATATATATATATATATATATATATATATATATATTCGCGTGAAATTTTATCCAAATGTTGTCTCTTTCCTTAAAAATTAAAAATTCACAATTTATATATGAAAAATTAGTATTTGCTGGTATTCTTATGTCAACTACATTTAATGTGAGCGATTAAATTATAACATAGGTTAGACAATCAATGGATGGCTTGATTTTCACTTATATTAGTGGATGGTTGATTTTCAATGATATTACTATGTAAGCTGTTGCTGATGCTAACTCAATATTTATTTGTCTCAAAATTTATATTTATTTCCTAAAAAATATTAATATCTATCGCATTTGAAAGAAATTTATGGAGCAAGACAATTGTTTAACTAATTTTAAATTTTTGCCGAAGAGTACATAACAATTGAAAGAAATTACTAATAAATGAAAGGAAAATAATCTGGTCAAAGATATTACTTGTAAGACCCGATAAATAGCATGAGAAGCATAGATACAATATTTACTTATTATTCAAATAATAAAATTGTCATAAGGATGCTTAATGAGTGAATGATTTGCTTAAAATTGGTTAGGCTTACAATAAATTACTACTCTAAATGAAAACTACGTCTCATTCGTTAAAATGAGTAATAATCTATTGGAAGGTTTTACAAGTAATGTTTTCTACGGGTCTGTTTGGTTCGGGTTTTGGAGGACCCAAACCCAACCAATATTGAATACTTCAATCCAAACTCATCTATATTCTATACTAAGTAATTTTCTTTAATTTAGGCCCAAACCCGATCCAAATGAGTGTCATGATCACTTATGTATATTCGGCTATTTATTAAGTCTTACAATCAATATCAAAACCCTTAATTAAAGTGCTGTAGTTTTTATTTATCTTATCATGTTTCATGTTTTCTTGCGTGGTTGATTCTTATCCTATAATGATTTTATGGTCCCCTTAATACTTATTTAATTTAAAATTATTATTATTATTATAATTAGTATTTATTATTGTAAAAGTTTTGAAGTATAATTCTACCTTAATTTAGAATTTTAAAATATTAATATATTTATATACTTATATTATCAAATTAAAGTTTATTACTTAATAATATAAACTCAATTTAGATATATATATATATATTATTTACATATTTTTATTTATTATTAAAAAAACTTAAACTATAATTCAATTTCAATTAAAAATACTTTAAAAACTAAATTATTTTTAGTTATTAAAATTAAAATTTCTTTTAATATTTTTACATAACAATATTTTTGTTAAAATTACATAAATAGTTATTATTTTTATTAAAAAATATTATAGTAATAATTTTTAAATTAATTTTATATGTTTTTAATGTATATTATTAGCAATTTTAAAATAATATAGTCTTTGTCTAGCTATATTAGTGGCAAGGCTTTATAGCTGATAATCTTTCCATGAAAATTTACTCAAATGAACATTAAGGTTACAACAGTATCTTCATGACAGCATCGATAAGGTTGTAATTTCCAACCAAAATATGTTAACTAAATCTAATGCAGGCATCAATGTTTCAACAAGTGGTAACTAGGGGTGTAAACGAGCCGAACCGAACCGAGCAGGGGTGTGCTTGAGTTTGGCTCGATATAAAACGAGTCGAGCCAAACTCTAATATACACAAGCCGAGTTTTAATGTAAATGAGCCGAGCAGAACTTGTCCAAAATTTATAGTGTTTGAGTTTGGTTCGAGCCGAACTCGAGCCGAGTTTGAGCCGAGCTTCAGCTGAGCTCGAGCCTAGCAAATATTTATGTTCTCAACTTATATAGGATAAAAAAAAATTTTAAACACTACATAAGATCAATGTGACCTTAATAATATTTACGAGCCGAGCTGAGTCGAACATTTTTTCGAATTTGAACACATCGAGTTTGAGTTTCGAGCTGAGCTAAGTCAAACACTCATTTGCTTAAGCTCTGTTCGTTGTTCAACGAGCTTATTTATTTCGAGCCTAATATTTTTTCGAGAACAAAATTAATAAGCACGAGCCGAGCCAAATCGAGCCGAACATAAAAAGCTCACGAGAAAGCTTAACTTGTTTACACTCTTAGTGGTAACAATCGTACTAAGAAAAAAAATAATTGGTGAATATAGTTTTGACTGTCAATTAATAAGACCCATGCGTATTACAGCGATTTGGGAAAAGGTGCTCACAAAATAGTTGACTTCGAATATATTTACTCCCCGCCCACTAATACCTTGTTTGTTAGTAAAATTAACAGGGGATAAAAAAGAAGCCGGTTCCATGTCCGTCAACAAATAAATACATCAAAACGTCGTAGATGAATAGTGTTGCTGCCCTCTTGGCCTGCATACAATTAGCAACATTCCATCCATCAACCTCTTGGCGCTTCTCCTTCAACAACCAAATACATCAAAACTTCGTAGATGAATAGTGTTGCTGCCCTCTTGGCCGGCATACAATTAGCAACATTACAACCATCAACCTTTGGCGCTTCTCTGGTTTTCTTTTTTCTTTTGGTCGTGATGGTAATAATGGCTGTTTCTTTCAATTTGACGAGTAGATCCATCCAAAGAGATATACGATTGCACTCCTTTTCTTGGATCTTTTATATTTGGAGTTGAATGTTTCTCCAATTTGTCTTGTGTGCTTCTAAGGGAAGCATAATTAAGTTGGACCACATATTTGGGTCATATGCTGGAGATGGCATCTTTGTCTCCGAAAAAATGAAAATCCCAATAACATACTGCGCATGCTTAGCTTAAGAATTGACTTTTCCAACTTTATTTGTCAACATGAAGCTCGGAGATAATTTTATTTGGTACATTACAATATATTGGCTGCAGGTACTAATCACCCAATTGTGAACTCTAACCTAACTGCGAACAATATTTTACTATTCATTATATATATATATATATATATATTATATATATATATATGGCTATAAGTTATTCCCAATTTCTTACCCTCTTGGCAAAACGTAAATTCCCCCCCAAAAAACTATGACAGGTATTCAAAAGTTTGCTTGTCTAAATCATGGACATTACCTTTTCTCTTTTATGGGTGGGGCTGGTAAATACCTGCATCTGTGGCTAGTTCCCCATATGGGAAGGAACTGAAATAGGCAGCCATTATCATCATCTTTCTTCTTCATCGCTTTGTAGGGTGACCAAAACCACAATCTATGCACATCACAAAATCAGCATCAACATCCAAGGTCTTATCTTCGACGCACGACATTGTTGGATAGGGGGCATTGAAGTTCACGGAAATCTCTCTAGGTTCCAATACAAGCACTTAAGGCTTGTGCTGTTAGATTCTTAGATTCTGTCCCATTTGAAGTACATGTGGTCATGTTAGACTTCAATCTTGCATTTGTTTAAGTTCATAATATCTAATTACAAGTGCAATTGATCTGCCCCTGGTTTATGGGTAACAATTAGGTTTATTATGATACTTATTTTAACTTATATTAACACTTATTAATAAAAAGAGTTAAAAAAATAGAAGATTCAACTAATCAAAATACAAAAAAATTGTAAAAAAAAAATCATTATAGTCTATCTAATTTAAGTAGAACTTATCTTTAAAGTTGGAGTTTGTCTTTAAGATATCATATTAGTATAATCTATCTCTTTATTCAATGACTATCTATAAAATTAGAGTTTATAATTTAATATAAACCGCACATGATATGATATCTTGTCTTCTAATTTGCATTTATCAACGGAAGGGAAAAATTCATATATTGACCATGGAATTAGAGTCTATATTGACTTTCCAAGCTCTATTTACCATGGAAGGGAAAAATTCATAGCTTAACATGTAAAACAGATTTGAGTCTATCGTACCTTGAGGGAATATGTGAAGATATGTCGTTAAGAAAGGATTGAGCGTCTTAGGGAGTGCATAACCTACCCGTTTACATTGTAAAACAAATGTAGGTTAACATGATGTTAAGTCCCATTGATGGGCTTACGGTAGCACTATAGCATTTGGCCTATGGGCCGGGACTACAGAAGAGCGTGTCTCGGTCCACTTCTCGCACCAACTGAAACTGTTCAAATACTGTTTATTGCAATTTTAATTGGCAACTTCATTGTATAGCCCAAAAAAAAAAAAAATCTTCATTGTATTGACAATGTAACTCCAGAATTTAGTCTTCCTGAGAATTCGCCTTAGATATTGACACCTTAATTCTCTTTATTTTATATGTCAGTTTACGGCCTGCCAAGCTATTAGGTAGAGGCTCGGAATTTTGCTGTGGTGGAATATATTATCCTTACATCCCGTTTAGATACACAAAATAAATTTTTATGTAACTTTAACAAATTTTAACATTGAAGAAAGATCTCTAAAAAATGGATGGTCCTGACTTTCCAGCACATGGAAAGATCTGTGCTGCTAAGCGAATGCCTTTGTTTTTTTCTTTTTTTGTCTGTTATTTATGATCTAATGGTTCTAATACCTATTTTGTGGGTAAACAAATTGCTTGGAGTAGATATACTGATGATCATCAGCCTATGGTATATATAAGTTTTCATCGTCAACCTTGTTTACGTATCGATAAATTGAAGGCTTACTATTTACTATTGAAATTAAAGGACCATATATATGTTAATTTGTATATGCACATACATTATTAGTACTTTGCTACCTGCTTGACCTTGGACAATATCTTGATGGTCGTTGGAGCCAGTGCTTTAATACATTTGCATGCCTAGATCAATGGAGAAAGAAGTAGCAGCTAGCAAATTACTTGTCTGATCTTTAATTTCTGAGAAGATAACTTGGCACGGAGGAAGGAAGCAGCTGACTTAGACGTCGGTGAAGACAGCTAATTGGGATGTGATCAGGGCCCCACCCATGTTATAAAATGTTTAAGCTAATTAATGGGCAGGAAAGTGATGCACAAATCTATCTTCCCCTATTTATATCCATTAATGCAATCACATCATGAACGTTTACTCCACAATGATAATTAAGGTGTTTACAGGGCTGAGAGATGTCAATCAATGAGCAGGAGTTACAGTTACATTTGATAATTGTTCATCTGATCTATATATATAATTAAAATTGAAAGAGAAAATGTGCTTAGTAGATTGATAATGCAAAATTGCAAATGCAACTTTTTAAATTACATGAAGTGTATAGCATTCAATTCAATGTTGGTAAAGTCTAGATTAATAGATGCACTGGTCCACATATATATATATTTCTTTTGGAATAGTTCAAAGCACGTACTGTACGTTGAAAAAAAAAAGTTCAAAGGGTAGATGGTACCATGGTTGACAAATTGCATATCATCACGAGGACGAACCTTGGCATTGAAGCCGGTCGACATACATGAACCGGTCGGCATACAGTTTGGTATTCGTACTAGATAGAAAATGGTGTGCTCAATGAATATGAGGCTTAATAGTCTATACCAGCTTTTCCTAGTCAACTATGCTAATTAGCAAAATCTTGAGCCTGAGCTTGTTAGAGACCAAATAAACAAATATCTTGCACGTCCAAGGCCAAAGCATGATATGTTGACTCCTTGCTTCTATTTTTAGTTGTTCTCCCGCTTAATTCAGAGATGTGATCTGGGTTTAATGCACCATAATGTGCATCATTACATAAAACAGCTAAACATCACCCTTTGAAGATAATTTTTCATTTTTTGTATGTTAAGTTTGTTAACTATAAAGCTAAGAAAACAAAGAATTGGTCAGTCCACGCTAGCCCGCGTGTATTCAATACCATAACCAACTCTCTCAACTGTAAAAGCTGTCACAAAGCCTTCTTCGACAGTTCTAGTGTCATCTCTTGTTCTCTCTATATATACATTTCTTTCCATGCTCTTCCTCAAGTCACCACACCATTCTTCTACTCTCTTCACTGCTAAGTCACTCCTTCGAGTAGTAGCTGTTAAGTTTCTTCCCTCCCTAAGCTAGCTATGGCTGCGGTCGACAAGCTAGCAAGGAGAGTGGGTATGGTGCAATTTCTGTTACTGATTTGGAGTACTTTCCTTGCCGCGGCTCAATCAGGAGGTGCTCAAGTGCCATGCTACTTTATTTTTGGTGACTCATTGGTGGACAATGGTAACAATAACAACATTGCATCTTTGGCGAGGGCCAACTATAGGCCGTATGGGATAGATTTTCCGGCTGGTCCTACTGGGAGGTTCTCCAATGGCCTTACTACTGTCGACGTTATAGGTAACCTTAGTTAGCTCATTCATAGATATATAGACAAGCCTAAATCTCTACTTGTGCAGGCATAATTTTAAGTCATTCATGTTAGCTCTAAAGCTAAGCTACTTATGTCAACACTGAGTCTGATCAGTTATAAAGCAAGTTGAGCTTCCTTCATGTCCAAGTGTGGTAGTGATCTATATGCTTAAATCTGTGCTCCACGCGTAGGACTCATACGTTCTTGGACATTAAAGCGAGATATTTTCCTCATAATTATTAGAATATAAATTTGAAGGATAGTATAAATATATGGAAACTAATTTGCTCGGCTCCAGCTTTATTATTTAATTTAGATCCAAATAACCTCTAGAGAACAGAGCTTAATTAAGGAGAGAAAAAAAGAGTGGTGGAAAAATGTACATAGAAAATTTATTGAACGTTTTTCACTTTTTGCTAGCTTGCTTGAAGTATCAGTTTGGTAATAATGTTGTGTCCGCGCGCCAGCCATATATATAGAGACGACGTTATTAAAATTGCAAGGAGATCCCGTTAACTTCATTGAGAAATACAAAATTGTTGTTGATAGGATCTCCAAGGGTGACAGACCAAAAACTTATGGATGTGAAAGTCACATTCATTTACTTTGGTATTGTATGACCCATGTCCACATACAAAGCTTAATTATAAGTAAAAGTTTGCAATAAATAATCCATGTTGATAGCCGATTATATATATATATATATATATATATATATATATATATGAGAAATTAGTAAATCGTAAATCATATTCTAAATTTTTATGGTGACCGCACCGACACGCATGATAAGTCGTACACTGGTTCGTTTATTAAATCAAAGGAGATAAGAGATAAGCTTTGGAAGTGAGTGAATAGGATGAAGGAGATGGGCGTAGGTTACTATCTCTTTAATGTTAAGATAACAACCCATGTGCATGATTGGCTTCCATGCCTTTTTCCTTAAATAAATGTTACAGTATTGCATCAAGATTTCTTCCTTTAATATCGTCCCTACTTGAGATTAATTAGCGTTGTTGTACTGGCGCATTAACTCATGATTATGATTTATTTCTAGATCGATCATCAATTATCTTAATTTATAGTCTTCAATTAGATGAAAGGTACACATATATTATTCCCAAAATTTAACCTTAGTAATCAAAACCTAATATGGTGAAAGACAACTCACAATTTCAAAGAAATTAAGTGAAAACGGTACATGCATATATAAATTATGCATTTATATATATAGTACTTAATTGTTACCTCTTTAACTTTTTAACTGAGTTAATCGATCTAATTTGATGCAGCTCAACTCTTGGGTTTCGACGATTTCATTCCTCCTTATTCTACTTCAAACAGACGGCAAATTTTACGGGGAGTGAACTTTGCCTCAGCAGCTGCAGGCATCAGAGATGAAACTGGCCGACAGTTGGTAAGTTTAAAATCTACTTCAATTGTTAAATTACTCGGTAATTATCATGTTATCGTCGAAATCTTAGACCATATTAATGATTATCCCAAATTTAACGAGAAAATTATTGCATCAACTGTGGTGAACAGGGTGCGCGGATCAGCATGAATGGACAAGTTCAGAATTACCGGAGGGCAGTGGATGTGATAGTGGACTTGCTAGGGGATGAAGACACTGCTGCAGATTATCTAAGCAGGTGTATCTACACTGTGGGCATGGGCAGCAATGACTATCTTAACAACTACTTCATGCCCCAATACTACTCTTCAAGTCGCCAATACACTCCTCAGCAATACGCTAATATTCTCATCCAACAATATGCACAACAATTGAGGGTACCTAATAATCTCACCATTATTAATTAGTCTATAAGTAAGATTTATCGGTAAATTTATCGTCACTAATTTTGTTGGGCAGACTTTGTACAATTATGGGGCGAGGAAAGTGGCGATCATAGGAGTTGGGCAGGTTGGGTGCAGCCCGAGTGAACTGGCTCGGTACAGCCCCAATGGTGCATCTTGTGTGGCGCCCATCAACAATGCCATTCAGCTCTTCAATAACAGGATCATATCCCTGGTAAATGATTTGAACAACAATTTAGAGGGAGCTAAATTCACTTATATTAACGGCTATGGAATTTTCCAAAGCATCATTCAACGCGCTCCACAATATGGTATTCTTTTTTATTCACCCTTAATTTTTCTGCTAATATATATGTTAATCTGATAATAGTGTAATAATTAGATATAAAATTCTTTTTAGCAGGGAATTAGCTAACATGTTGTTGGTGTAACTTTGCTCACAGGGCTTACAAATACAAATTCCGGCTGTTGTGGCGTGGGTAGGAACAATGGGCAGATCACATGCTTGCCGTTCCAAACTCCTTGTCCAAACAGAGACGCATATGTGTTTTGGGATGCATTCCACCCCACTGAGAAAGTGAATGTGATATTTGGGAGGAGAGCTTACAGAGCTCAATCAAGTTCTGATGCATACCCAGTTGACATCAGCCGGCTTGCTCAGCTCTAAATCCATGCCATCACTCCATATATACTTGTTATTATATGGATATAGATATTGACATATGATTGTGCCGTAGAATTATAAGCCCGAATTGTATGTTATTTGTGGAAGCAGCCATGCATAAAAGTCTATTTGTAGTTCATAATTGCATTCGTCGTTACAGATGAGATGTAATAATTAATCAGTGCTGTTCAATGTTATCGTCAAATAAGGTGAATTGGTTGATTTTGAATACATAACAAAGCTGTATTCCTTGTGGAGTATGAATTTTCGATTATATATTTTTGTGGCAAGTGGTGGATGGTAATAGCGACAAGATGTAGGCTCAATAAATAAATGGCTAATTATTTTAAGAAAAAAGGACAAAGCCCACCACGAGATACTTAAGGGGCTTATAACTTTTCAGCTGTAAAAAAATTGTAATGGACGGACTAAATTTGCAGGAATCTGATAGGGTCTTCCAGTGGTCGATCCATTGGTTCCTTGCCTTTCTGCAATCGGGACTGTTGCTTGGTAGGAGCCATTGATTTTTCAGATAAGTCAACCTTCCGTAAAACCTGCAACAAAGCTTTAATGGCGAAGACGAAGTTGAGCTCGTGAAGAACTCGAACAGGTCCTCCCATATTTTCCTGAAACTTAGAAACGAGAATCAGAACAAACCAAATAATTGTATTGATTTTCTAATGCCTTGCAATTTCCCGGTTTCGGTCTTTTATCTAATTCCCCTTTGTTTATTCACATCAAAAGAAAATTTTTGTCCCTGAACCTCGCCGCAGATTTTTAAGTGCGGTGCGGTTGTTACAATAATGTCTTTACCGCTGGATCTTACAAGAAAATTGAACGCACCATCCGGTTAAACAAGTTTTTTTTTTTTTTCGTTGACATTTTCTTCCAAGTTCCAACTCAACATCTGAAGCTTCTGAAACCCACCATAGATATGAAGTTGCAAATATGCAAGGGCCGACATGGATGAGGTTGGCCCCTTCGTTGAGCTATTCATTTCTATGTCCGGACGTTATGCAGACGTCAAATGAACGGAAATTTTCAATCTTATCTTCCCGTTTTTGCAAATAGAATCGTGTCTTCAAAATTTCACTCTTTTTTCTTCCAATCGCCCTATTTTAAGGATGTCAATCATTCTTTTTCACTGTAAAACAAATCCATTAATATCTTCAATTTAGCTATTTAAAGTTCAAATAACACACAAAGCAAAGCCCAATTATTTGAAAAGATCATATGTTCGCATCAAAATCCAGGAGTGGGCATGGTACAATGCCTTAAAAAAAAAAACCGTCTTCTTCATCTTACTTCAGTTCATGACTCAGAAAGACTCTTTGTTATTTGTTTCGTAGGTGACCGAGATGCTTTCCTTACTCCATCAGACTTGTCATTTACAAACTTGAATTTTATAATTCCTACAAGCTTTAACATCTTTTCCTCTTGACAGTGTAAAATTATGTCGACCAAGCCTGGAGGATGGATGGGTGAAGATATGGGGAAGAAGGAAAAGGGGTACTTGTTTTACACCAACCGGGAATGCTTTCACAATATCCAACGGCGGTAATCTATTCTTGTGAACCCACGGCACTTTGAAATTGCGGTGAGGCTTGCAGGAGTAAATTTTTCCACGTCAAAATCCCACAACTTATAAATCCCAGACGCCGGCCCCCATGTTGGAAAGATTCACCCCCTGCCGATTACAGGTAGTTGATATATCCAATTTAATTACAAGGTATGATAATACCTTCAAAAGTTGGGGGTGTAAACGAGTCGAACCGAGCTGAAAAGGAGTGTACTTGAGTTTGGCTTGATATATAACGAGTTGAGTCGAACTTTAATATAAACGAGCCGAGCTGAGCCGAGCTGAGCCGAGCCGAATTTGTCCAAAATTTATAATATTTGAGCTTAGTTTGAGTTGAGCTTGAGCTAAGCTCCGATCGAGCTTAAGCCTAGTGAATATTTATATGCTAAACTTATATCAGATAAAAAAAAATACTATATAAGTTTAATATGATCTTAATAGTATTTATGAGTCGAGCCGAAATTTTTTCGAGTTTGAACACATCAAGTTCTAATTTTTGAGTTGAATCGAGTCGAACACTTCTTTACTCAAACTCTGTTTGTTGTTCAACGAGTTTATCTATTTCGAGCTAAATATTTTTTTGAGCACAAAATTAACGAGCGCGAGCCGAACCAAGCAGAACGTAAAATGCTTAGAAGCAGGCTTGGCTTATTTGTACCCCTACAAATATTGGATTTAGGAAACATCAATGCAAGTCGAAACATGAAAGTTATTTAATGACGTACAACTAACATGCCATTCGCAGATCTGATCGACATACATCTTACCTTGTAAACTTTGGCTCATGCATTACTAATTTATGAGTCCACGAGAACAAGAAATGAGCCCAAACTCATTTTTGGGCTGCCAACTTCATCTGCACAAACAAATAAAATAAAATACATGCATAACTCAATACTAAGTATGTGTGTGTAGTATGAGTGTATATATATAGTGAAACTCTTTAGGTATTAATATATAGAGTACTAATTTGTAGTAAGATCCAATCAGCTCTACATAAATTTTAATTAGGATATATTTTTAGCCTATTAATGAATGCACTTGGGTGTTGACTAGGAAAAAAATAAGTAAGGCCGTTGGGCCCATTAAGGTATAAAGGCTATTAGAATTTGAATAAGAACAATAATTAGAGATGTGATTTGAGATTTATCAAAGAATGAAAATTAAGTTCATTCTCATCATTCTCATGAAAGTGGCTGGCAATATTCCTATTAGAAAGAACCAAAAGACCAAATACACAGAGACCGACGAATGGGCTTTTTGTCCCCTAACTTTCACTGCAATAGGCCTAAATATGTTAAAACCGGGCTCAAATAAATCGCAACACTAGCTTTTGAGTTGGATCAGATAGTAGAAGAGACGAGATGAAAAAGTTTACCTAAGTTGAAAGTTTTGTAATTTGCTCTTGGTGATTCCCTGGTAGAAAATTATGACGATTGAATTGGTTTAGACTGGGGGGCGTTTTTTCACATTCCGAGTAGAGCAAATTTGGTGTCTGTTTCTGTTGCATTCTCTCTTTATCAGATATCTATCAATAACAAGCAATGAATTTAATTAGTAATATGTGAATGCAGTGATGAGTTAGCTAGCTTCTGCACAATGTTTAAGCTTTTAGTACATAGATTGTAATGGAGCTTTTATAAGTTAGAACGCTGTCGTGTGTATACATACATACATACATACATACATACATACATACATACATATATATATATATACATAATATATGTAATAACAATATTAATCATTAATCACTGAAGAAAAAAACAATTAATTAAACAGAGCAAAATAACACCTTAGCTTGGAGATAAATGTTATCGTTCTGCAAGTCAATCTCCTGCAAAATTCCGAAGGATCATTCATGCACAATTTATTATCAGGAACTCAGTTAACAGTGAACTATATATATAGTTCTTGAATAGGGTTGTACATGGCACTAAATATAGAAAAAAATATTAATGCATCAAACTAACTAACAACGATTAATAATACGAGTTCAGAGTCGCAGACAGGTACCTTTTTCTGCATGTACTCTACTTCAGAAAGAAGCAGCTCGTTCTGCCAAAAGAACAAATTGAAAATGCAAAATTTTATTTATTTAGAAGTTGAAGCACAGAGCTTGAAATTAGATGCAAACTTTTATTATCTAAATTCAGAAACTAATAATTGGTACATGTCATAACCTTTTGTGATCTATCTCGGCTGATGCCTTTCTCTAGTTTTGATTCCAGCTGCTTGAGCTCCTTGATAGACATGGGTATTTACAAACTACAACACGAAAACAAATTAGTTAACAGATCGAATGTCATCAACATATAATTAATCACCTTTTGGCACTTTGCAGAAGTCCGATTTGCTGACGAAGCCTTGAGGATTCCTTTTTGTAATACTGCCACAATAACATTTATACATGTTACTCTCACTATATCATGAGTCTAATTACACGCATTCATATAAGTTTTTGCCCGTTCAGTCACCCAAATCAACTCCATGGTTAGCAATGAAGTCGTGCCTAAGCCTTTGAATTGACTAAACAAGATTTCTTTTAATTAGATTTTGAAGAGACTAAAAAGCTATTAGGCCCAATGGGCCTCCAAAAATGACTTATAATAGGTTTATGAGTCTTCTTAATCTAAAAACTAGTTTAAGGTATAAGACTTTCTCATTATCCTATATATAAGTCACTAGTTGCCTCTAAATATGATGTGGGATAAACCCAACGATTCTTCCCCTCATACATCATACCACCCGAATCATCTCCCCCTTACCACATGCAAGGCCAATATGTTATAGTGAAGTTTCAGAAGACTTCAATTCGGGCTGGTTACCATCCAAATCGTCTCCCCCTCACCACATGTTGGGGTCCACATGTTATAGTAAAGTTCAGGAAGACTTCGATTCGGACATGTCGCGACATACCGTGAGGCAAACCGAGGCAACACCAAAGTGAACCAGGCTCAGATACCATTATTAGGCCCAATGAGCCCCCAAAAGTGACTTATAATAGGTTCATGAGCCTTCTTAATCCAAAAATTAGTTTAAGGAATAAGGTTTTCTCATTAGCCTATATATAAGTTACTAGTTGCCTCCAAATATGATGTGGGATAAACCCAACAATTCTCCCCCTCACACATCATACTACCAGAATCATCTCACTCTCACCACATGCAAGGCCCACATGTTATAGTAAGGTTTCAGAAGACTCCAATTCGGGCTGGTTACCATCCAAATCGTCTCCCCCTCACCACATGTTGGGGTCCACATGTTATAGTAAAGTTCAGGAAGACTTCGATTCGGACATGTCGCGACATACCGTGAGGCAAACCGAGGCAACACCAAAGTGAACCAGGCTTAGATACCATTATTAGGCCCAATGAGCCCCCAAAAGTGACTTATAATAGGTTCATGAGCCTTCTTAATCCAAAAATTAGCTTAAAGAATAAGGTTTTCTCATTAGCCTATATATAAGTTACTAGTTGCCTCCAAATATGATGTGGGATAAACC
>JAVDBV010073515.1:0-10642 GCA_032619315.1 Piper longum
TATACAAGCCTCATCCCTAAGCCTATTATATAAGTACGCGCTGTTTTACGGATTTCACGAATAAGAGAATGAGTGGTACGGAGATATGTATGGACCGTGCTAGCACTCCTTCAAACCATGAGGTAGTGCGGGTGTATGATGGTACTGCGTAATGCAGCGCATTTCCGGAATATGTGGCACTAATTTAATTGTTCCTTTTGCCATTTGAGTACAGTGGCGGGTGATATGGAAGGTGCGAGGGCGTAAGCGTTGTATGTATGTATGTATGATTATGATTATGAGCCGTGCATGCGAGCCGGCATTTGTTAAGTATGTTTGCTTACTGCCCGGTGTGAGGCAATTCTTGAAGTTTCATATGTTTTCGTGGTTAATGGAATACCCACTTGCCAGGTTGTATTAGTTATTTTCGGACCAGTAACATTCGTTACTGACGGTTTTCTTATAATATATGTAGGTCTCACAAATCCTGTATTGACTTCGGCGGAAGGACAGATAAATCCTACACACACTTGAGCTCAACATATGATTTTATTTCTTGCATTTATTTATATTTAATGTATTTTGTTATTTATTTAACAATGTATTCCATTCTCATGACACCAAGAGGGTTATTTCGATCTATTTTATTGATCGAGTCTCACTGACTACTAATATTAAACATGTCTCGACTCGATCGTAACATTTCTGATCCGGTTCTTAAGTGAACCGAAATTGGGGTGTTACAATACCTCTTTTGAGACAAGAAAAGACCTGATGAAATAGTTTTCACTTGAATACCAAGAAAATGATGAACCTCTCCAAGATCCTTCATAGTAGAATCTTGATGGAGTTGAAGCAGAAAATTGTCTAATAGATGAGAGGTATTTCGAGTAATTAGCTTGTCATCAACATAGAGAAGAAGAATAACAATGTTGTCATCTTCTTTCAAAACAAATAGAGAAGATTCTACATTACTGGAAAAAAACCATCGAGAAAATAAAAAAGAACTAAACCTGTTGAACCAAGCTTTCGGTGCCTGCATGAGGCCATACAACTTCTTAAGTCTGCAAACAACATTAGGATACAATGCATTTTTAAACCCTGGTGGCTAAGAAACGTACACAACTTCTTGCAACTCACCATTTAAGAATGCATTTTTGACATCCATCTGATGCACATACCAACTCTTGATAGCAGCAAGAGATAAAGCAAGCCTCACAGTGGCTGGCTTCATAACAGGTGAAAATGTCTCAGAATAATTAACTCCTTGCCGCTGATTATAACCTTTTGCAACTTAACGAGTTTTCAATCTCTCTATATAATTATCAACATTATATTTTACTTTAAAAACCCACTTGGTTCAAATGACATTTATATGACTTTCCTTATCAACAAGCTCCCATGTTTCATTTTCCACCAATGCAACAAGTTCCTCTTACATAGCCTTTAACCATCCAAGATGAGATAGTGCTGCCTTCATAGAACTGGGTTCAATGACATCTTTAACAACAGTAATCAAAGAATATTTTGGATTTGGTTTTATGATACCTGATTTTGACCTTGTAATCATTGAATGGCCTATTACACATTCAGATGTAGTAAAGATGGAATTGAGACAACATTCTCTTGAAGGCTAGAAGACTACTTTCTCCATAACGATCAGTAGGAGAAGCAGACAGAGTGGGAGAAACAGGCTGGTTTTCTTGAATAGGTGTAAAGAATTCTCCATCTTGCTTTGTTGGTGGTTGTGACAAAGTAGACAAGGGAACATAGTCAAGATAGGTGTTGAAACGTGCTTGTGAGGATGGATGAGATGAACTATAAGCAATGTCAACAAAAGGCAAAACTTGTTCATCAAAAATCACATGCCGAGATAGATAGGATCTTCGTGACTGAACATTGTAGCACATGTAACTTTTATAGGATATCTTATACCTTAAGAAAACACATGGGTGAGATCGTGGCTGAAACTTATTTGTATTATATGCTTAAAGACATGGATAATAGCTATAGCCAAGCACTCGTAAAGAAGAATACTCAAGGCTTTCTTTTAAACAATTCAAAAAATAGAGATGAATTATTCGACACAACAGATGAACTGAGCTAAACTAGTCTCTACAATGGATTTGTGTCAACGTTCAGCAACTCCATTCTGTTCAGGAGTATGAGGACAAGTGACTTGACCCAAAATTCCTTTCTCAGCCAAATGTTTTTGCAAGACATGTCCTATAAATTCTCCCCCTTCACCAGTTTGAAGACACTTTATTTTGGTAGAAAACTGTCAGTCAACAAGATTCTAAAATAGCTTGAAGATAATGAAGAGACCAGATCTACAATATAAAGGATAAAACCACATAAACCAAGTACAATCATTAACAAAAGTAGCAAAATATCTGAATTTATCAATAGACATCAGGGGAGCTGGTTCCCACAAATCACAATAGACTTTATGAAAAGGGACTTCAGATCTAGTATCAGTATTTGGTGATTTGGTAGACTTTGCTAATTAGCATCTATTACAAACAACAAGAGCAAAATTCTCAGTTGAAGTTTGTATAAGTCCTTGAGTCTTGAAAACTTTAAGAGTATCAAAAAAACAATGACCAAGTCTGGAATGCCAAAGCAAGTCTGATGTCTTCTTCTATCGATTTGAATAAAAACTAAAATGTTGTGTAGAGGTGATAATATAAATACTGCTTGTTCGAGTGCCAGAAAGAATCACTCTCTCAGATCCTTTGTTAGTCACATTGAATCCCTCAAAGTTAAATTAAAGAAACAACTGTGGTAAGAAGTGAATTGACTAATAGATAACAAGTTTTTTGTAAAGAAGGCACATGTAGCACATTTGTTAGTTTTACTGATTTAGAGGAAATATAGAGACTAACAAAACCAATGTGCTCAATAGCTAACTGTTTTCCATCACCAATAAATACAACATCTGATTTATCATAGCACACATATTCATCAAACAACGAAAGTTTACCAGTCATATGAGAGGACACACCTGAGTCAGGTAACCATTGATTGACATCAACATCTGAGCTTGGAAAGCACTCAAAGCATGTTGAGCATTCTTAACTTCATTAGATGACTGTTTGTCCTTAAAAACTATGTCTTTAGAAAAATTGAAAAGAAGTGTGCCTTGGCTTGTGACATATTTGACAAACAGTTTTAAACTTGTATAAGGCTTCTTTGAGTTCTTCATTAGTCTTGATAGGTTGAAAAATAGATTTACTTGAATCAACATTAATAATGAGCTTCGTTGTTAGTTCTAAAGCCAAGGAATTGGTCACAACAGCAGGTCCAAAACCTCTATTTAATGACGTAAACTTTTGAGCATTTGATTTTGCCTTTTGATACTTGTTTGCAGCGAATGTGTCTTGTTGTGTCACCATATTAGAATCTTGAAGTAGAATCCTCGATTCATAGCTATTCAACATTGATAAAAGTTCAATGTAATCAGGTAATGGTGGCCGCAAAGTCATAGTGGTGAACATTTGATAATTTATTCCTATGCCATTCAGTAGCCTAATTGATATTATCTCCTCCATCAGTGGCTTGCCAATTGCAGCTAGTTCATCACAGATTGCCTTGAAGTTTAGAAGATAGTTATTAAGAGATTCACAATTATCTCTTCGTAACGTTTCCGATTGATGATGTAGTGTTAACTCTCTGTCCATAGTTTTCTTATTGAAAATATTCTTCAATGATTTCCACACATCTGCAGCAGTATCTAATCCACCAACTTGGTGAAGAATTTCCTCATTCAACGAACAAAATATCCATCCCTTTCATCAATTTATCAGCCCTTTTCCATGCCATAAAATCACCATTAAAGGCAATTGAATTAGAGGAACCAATGTGCAGGGGAGAATGAATAGAGCCATCGATGAATCCAATACAATTCTGTGATCCAATTAGATTTAAGATTTAGATTCCCACATTAAGAAGTTCTTCGCATGTAGTTAAATTGTTACAAACGAAGGAGCATGAATATGAATAGGATATGGATAACAAAGTGAAGAATTTAGAAACATAGCATTTGATGCACATGATTGACTTGGACAGGTTACATTGCTAAATATTATTTTCCATTGAAAATGCAAATATGGATCTAAAGAAAACCTCAATTGATCATGCATCATAGATGAAGTGTTTTGTTGAGAAGAATTTTCTCTTAGATTAGCATGAGTGGAATCATCAACATGATCATTTCTACATCTACTGAATGCAACAGATCAATGCAAACAACACAATTTTAAAAAAATATGACGATAGCAAGAGCGATGAAATCTTGATCAAATCAGAAGTAGAAACATACTGGAAACACTACATCAACGATGTCCAAGACAAATTTCATGTTCATTCTCAAGATCAGAATTTTGAAGTAAAATAAAAGCCACAAACGACGTAGCAAAAATAGAGGATTTGAACAAAAACCCCAATTGTCTCTGCCAAGACAGTGAGCATAGACAAAGAACACCGGCGACCAATCACAAACTTTCGACAACAAATCACAGACTTAGATGGTGAACACCAGCGACACACCTAGATCATTCCCCAGGCTTTGGATCTGGGAGCTTTGATGCCATGTTGTGAATTGTGAATCGCATTCCTTAACATTGGCATTAAGCCAGTGTATATACAAACATAAGAACAATCTAGAAGACTTGGGCTACAAGAAAACTAATGAGTAGTCATTACTATAGTAAAATTACAACATATTCAATAAAATCAATATAACATATTCACTTGTAAATATACACAGAACAATCAGTTTAATGAACCAAATGTAAGTTATCAGTATTTAATTTGTCTTGCCAGTTTCAAGCACACTAGTCTTTACACCGACTTTGAGCTTTCTCACACACAAAGGTTAAGTCCTGAAACCAACCGACCAACTTTATAGAAGATTTTACTGTTTTCTCTAGCTAGAGCAAAACACTTCCACACCCATTTCAATTTTCAATCCAATCATGTTGTCAAAACAATCAAGCAATATGATCTTCTCTATTCACACTCAAAAGTAATAAATCTCACAACAAAACATAGAAGGTGAAAAAAATGCTTCTAAGTTCTACCTAGTTGGCCGCAGGACCGGGAATAGCGGCGGCTGGTGGTGGCTGGTGTCGGAGCTTGGTAAAAGGAGCAGCGGAAGGCCGGCCTACGAGAGTGGTGGAGTTGGAGGGTGAAGTGCAGCCGGTTGTTGAGGTAGGTGGCAGACTTGAAGGCCAGGAGAGTCATAGTATGGTAGGAGATCGGAGGCTGTTGGGACGCCAACTGGAAATACAGCAGCTGTGGCGAGGAGGAGGGCTGAAGTTTGACAAATGGTTTAGCTGTGGCAGAATTTTACTGACCTTTTTTCTCCACACTGCTTTCGTATCCCAAAAAATGCCATAGTTCATGTGGTATGAATATAGTGAGAAGAGAAGGGAGAGAGTGTATTATTATAATTGTTTGTGTTTGAATGAGATGGGCTGGCGGGATAAAATAGAGCATGGGCTTGTGTTGAAAGGGGGGATAAAAACAGAGCATGGGCTGGTTATGAGGACATCGTTTGATTGTTAATAAAAATTTCATTTGTATTTGTTATTTTCCTTCCAATCTATTAGGAAGAACAAGAAGGCAGCAGAACGATTTCCCGCTTCCTTGTTTTCCGATCGATTTGAAGTTCTCATCTTCCATTTTAATTCATCTTTATCATGGTGCCAACAAAACAAAGTGGGAAGCATAGCAAGGGAAAAGAAGTCCTCTTCGACGTTGAAGACGATGTTCAGTCCAACTTGGTATCAGAGCAAGGTGAGGAGGGAGGTGCGAATCTTTTATCCAATTTTGAAGAATTAGCCCACATTAGGAAGGTACATGATCATTTACTCTTTGCTTTTGCTCCATGTGAACAGTTCTACGTGAATGTTCACGAATTTTGGACGCCCCCACTATGTACAAGATCAACAATATTTTATCAAACAACTAACCAAACTCCTTAAAAAAATAAAAAAACAAAAATTAACCATACATATAGTAACATATTAGGCCTAAAAAATTAAGTAGGCTATACAAAAAAATATTGTCATAATGCAAATTTAGTTTGTGGAAAAGTTGAGTACTTAAGTGTGGTAAGGTGAATGACATCTATGCCAACAGTACAAATTTCAAGCCTTAGATAAAGTGATACATTAGATTTTGAGTCACATAGACTGTCCTTAACATTAAAATAGGGAGTTTTATATAAAAAAATTAAAATCATGACATTAAAATTCTTTGAGACAATTTTGACTTCTTTTCCATGACAAAATAAAGCAAAAGAACTATCTACTCCATGATATGGCATCTCAGTTACCAACATCAACCTCCCAAAACAGTGATAAGCACTTACTCACAAATAATCCAAAAAATTACGAGGTAGAAGATTAATTCCAAATTACCATCAAATTTAGACCCGAAAGAGGCAAACGAATGATTGATTACTATTAAGGTAGTGTTTGATAACATAAGTTGCCTTATAGAGCTTTGAGTTCAAATAGCAACGAGTGCTTTTAAAGACAAGGTAAGGACTTAGTGGGACTCGGCCAAGAGAGTTCATTTTCAAGGGAAAGCGCCTAAGGACATTGCCTGGGATAAATTCCAAGTTGTGTTCGATGATATATATTTTCCATTTGAAGAGAAGTGGAGAGAGATAGAATTTGAATACTTGGAGAAAAAGGGTATGTCAGTTACCAAATACTTGGCCAAGTTCATTAGTTTGGAGAGATTTGGTCCAAGTCTAGTAGCCACTAAAAAGATGCGAGCTGACCGATTCATCTATCCAATTAAACATTGACTAGTCAATGTAAAATACAAGACGTTAAATGAAGTGGTTAGTGCAACCTCTAGAGATGAAAAAATTGATCAGGTTAGAGACAAGACTATTGGAACTCTTAAATTTTCTGGAAAGAAATACCAATATGAGAAACAGATAAGCATTATGAGAAGAAACCAAGGAGTCATGTCCATGAGGGCGATACAAGGTCATTGGGATGCACCGGTTTATGCTACTTCTAAGTGTTAACATGTTGGTGATTGTAAACCAAATCAAGAGGTGTGTTTTGGTTGTGGTTACGTAGGACATATGAAGACGACCTGTCTACAACTCAACCAGCAAGCACAAACTCAACACTTTTTTTAGCATTGCATGTTTTGGATGTGGAGGTGTTAGCCATAAGAAGAGGAATTGTACTTTCGTAACTTAACAACTGGGTTTGTTGCCAGCTCCTTAGAGCATTTTCATGTGCTAGCTTCACAAGATCAGTAAAGGGCTCCACAATGTAGATGTTGAGGCAGTTAAAGGAGAAATCAGAATCATAAAAAAGGAGGTGTGATGAATGTCGTCGCTGCTGTGCTTGTTGTACCATTGGTTGGATCAGATGCTCCATCAACTCCTACCATGGCAGCACCATCACAAGCTAAAGGGAAAATGTTTACTGGTACTATTGCTGGTGCTTTGGCAAAGACTGAAGTTGTTGTAGGAACTGCTGTAGATCCGGCCAAGTTGAAGCTATTCACTAGTAGGAGCCACCAAAGACAGTTGCTGAACTTAGAAGTTTCTTGGGTTTAGCTGGATATAATAGAAGATTTATCCAAGGGTTTTCCTCTACTGTAGCTTCTCTTACCAAATTAACTAGGAAGGCAAAATACTTTACCCATTAGCTTTTCTTGGCTTGGCTCAACTCGAACTCGGCGATAAAATAATCTGACTCGGTAACTTGAAATTATCAAACTGAATCAACTCGTTCCTATATGAGTCGGTCCCAAGTTTAATAAAACTCAATTCTAGTTGTCTCGGGAGAAGTTCAACTCATGGATCAAATCGATTCGTAACTCGATTCGATTCAACTCAACATTACTCAGCACAACATGACATTTACTATTCCCATACAGCATACTAATATACAAAAAATATTCCAAGTTTTCAACTTGAATAATTATTATGGTGTACATTCCCAATACACCTAGTTGACATTTTCCAACCCATAATAATGATTAAATACACCCCTAATTGGCATTTTCCAACTAATAATAATGGCCATCATACAAGTTACAGAACAAATAGCAATACTAATTAGTATTGCTGCAACCTACTGCCTGGCATCTGCGAACATTTGATGTAGATGAGGAATAAAAATTAGTTGCTAACTCATTGCAATCATTACTCATTACTCTCAGTAGCACACATTGCGGTTCAAACTTCAAACTCATCAACAGGCAGTTCAAACATACACTTGCAATTCATACTCATCAATAGCCTATCAGAAGAAGTCTTTGTGACTGGACTCATTGCTATTTGAACTCATTCAGTCATTCCAGTAGCACTCATTGGCATTGCTATTTACGGCATTCTAGTCAGGCCATCTATTTTCTAGTCCTTGGTTCTTACTTCTTTGATCTTCAAAAGAAGTCCTACCATCTCTTTTCTCCTCCTTGGTTCTCAGCTCTTTGATATTCAGAAGAAGTAAATCCTAAGAGCTATCTATTTTATATGGCAGTGATCTCTCCATCACCAAGGAACCAAATCAGTGATTGAAGCTAGAGCTGTGGGTGGGAATGGGATAAATCTGTTTACTTTCGTTGAAGAGCTTATTTTCATTGAAGCTAGAGTAATGGGTGGTAAATAGCACTTTTGCTATACAAATTGAAGAACTTACTTTCATTGAAACTAGAGCAGTTGGTGTAAAACCCATGACTCGAGTCAGGGTTTTATTAGAGCGAACCAGTCGGTTCAACCGTCGGTTCGAGTCGAGTCAGTTCATAGACCGCACGCAAAGTCGAGACCAGCGTGAGTTATGAGCAATGAGAGTCACGTATACCTGAATATATGATGATAACATAGAAGAGATGATGTGAGATGAGTTATCAGAATACATGAAAGTATGCAGTAATTTTTCTTTTTATTGATTTGATCGTAGAAATAGTTTTAGGCCAATTAACGCATTAGGACGCGTTATTTGGTAGTTAGGGTGGGTTATTAGTTATAGATCATGTTATTTAGATGTTGCGATATTTGATTTTATTTTATGAGATTTTCTCCTATTTTTTAAAATTTTTTAAGAATTTATTACGAGCTAGTTCTTATTTTGACTCAAGTAGGAATCGAGTCAATTCTTATTTACGAAATTGCCACTGAGATATATCACCTCATTCCCCGACACATTTCTTCACCCAAACCCTCGCCGCAGCCGTTCTCTTGTCACCACCACCGTCACCGACGCCGCCCTGCTGCCGATCGACGCCGCCCTGTCGCGTTGTGCCGTCGTCGTGCCACCCCGACCAACCCCGACCACCGACTTGCGCCAAGATGTCAGAATCGCCCCCACGAACCGTGATGTTCTCGGAGGTTATTCACCGCCATTTGAGCCACGTCGCCTCCGCAGTGACGCCGACAACCAAGTCCTTGAGCTCCCCGACGTTTGCCCCCTACCCAACGCCGATGCCGAGGTCGGCTGTGGGCCTGAATGGAGGGACCCACTGTGCTGGCCAGATTTGGTGCCACCGCCGATGGCCATCGCCATTGTGGTCGGCTATGTTGTCACCACCATTGGGTCGTGCTCGTCGAGACGGTGCTGACCTTTACCCCCGATTGCCCCGCTGAACTTGCCGGAAAACTAGTTTTGCTTGGTCTTCCACTGAGTTCGTCTAGTCGAGCTTGATCAAACTTCGGATGCCTTTGAGCACCGAATTTGAACTCCGACGCGTGCAACAAAACCCTAGCCGTCGCCGATTTTCGATGACGCGCGAGGTATAATTTATTTTAATTTAATTATTTAAAACTAATGATTATTAGCTTAACCTGCCAGGATGCTATGATTGGATGATTGGTGTCCTATATATTTTTATGTTAATAAAAATATGGATGTATGTGATTGTGTGATATTAAAATAAATACTAAGTGATTAATTGGGTCGACTAAATAGGTATTGTAATTTAATTCAACCTAGATTAGGAAAACTTGTATTGATTATTATTGGTGTGTTGATTGATGTGTGTATGCTATAGGATGTGTGAATGCATCAAGAACAGGCGTTAGTATTTAGTTTTGATGTGTAGGTATGGAGTAGGAGCTTGCCGCCTAGGCGCACAACGACGCTTGGAGCTTCTAGCAGGTCCGTTAGGACTTGTCTTGTTTTACACTCTATTCTATCGCATGTTTGGTTTTTTATTCGTAGGACGAGTTAAGTTACATTTTATTGGATCCCACTTATCTCGGGTCATTTAGCTGATCACATTTTCGGATTAATAACCATCGAGGATGAGATCCCTCGAGTATGTTTTTGAAAATAAGATCTACCGTAAGTTGCCTTCGGGCCTATATATAAATTCCTGACCCAGGCCTATATATATATATATATATATATAGTTTTTTTGCGTTGCTTTTCTTTGCCCATGCTGGTTGGGGTGAGAGAAAGGTAAATCTAGAGACAGCCACTCTAGAGTGGTATGGAAGAGCCTCCCATTGACAGTGAAATGAGAAAGGTAAACCTAGAGACAACCACTTTAGAGTAGTTTGGAAGAGCCTCCCATTGACAATAAAATGAGAAAATGAAATGATAAAGATGATTTTTGCAGACGCCCTCAGAGTTTTCATGTGATGTTTTTCTTTCAACAGGAGGGTTAGCTCTCCGGTTCCAGT
>JAVDBV010073518.1:0-19435 GCA_032619315.1 Piper longum
GAAAATAACGGTCGAACCGACCGGTTCTAAATATAAAACCCTAACTCGAATCGTGGGTTTTACACGGGGTGGAGGGGAGGGAGAGGGTGGCATTCTCGTAATTAAAAATTGACTCGAGTCCGACTCAAATATAAAATAATAATTAATTCGAAATAATTTAAAAAAATCCAAAAAATATTAAAAATATAATAAACTATAATACACATAATAATATCAAAATAACATCAATATATAATTTTTATATAATTCTGTTATAAATTGCCAATATATATTTTTATATAACCGATTCGAACTCATTCCGATTCCGATTCCGATTCTGATTTCGATTCAACCGATTCAAAAAAACCGATTTTTGGCCGATTCAGACCGATTCCGATTCCGATTCCGATTCCGATTCCGATTCCTTCAACCATGCCATTTACCAGCCAAACATGGGTATCGACAGGAATAGCACTCTGCTGGTCAAGGGAGAAAAGAGCAACACGAGCAGCCACCTTTGGACCCACTCCTAGCAATGTACAAAGAGCTTGAATCAGCCAATGTGCACCTCAACCAGGTTTCGCCTGTAATGCCTTCACTGCACCAACAATGTACTTCGCCCTAAAATTTTTCAAGGATCAAAATTACGAAAACTGCAAAAACAAGCAACTTTCCAATTCACTATCTCCAAAACAAAGAAAAAAAGAAGAAAGAAGACGTGGATAACCTGTATTAAAAAAGCCAGATTACCGAAGCACATGCTCGGAGACCAATTCCAGCCTCTCCAGAGAAGGGAACTCGAAGAAATCAAAAGCCCCAACACAGGCTGTTGTATGGGATTGAAAAATCCCACATCCAAATGGTGTGGGATGTGGGGGGGGGGGGGTCTCTCCCTATAAAAGAGACCCTACGTTTTTCATCACAAGGGTAATATCAAAATTACTAATTTCTCTTTCTACTATTGGTAATTATTCCTTTTACTATTAGTAATTTGTTCTTTCTCTCCTTGTAATATTTCTCTTTAGTGAAATATTATTTTGATAGTATCCGAGGACGTAGGCAATTGCCGAACCTCGTTAAATTCTGGTGTTTGTTCTTGTTCTTTTCTTGTCTATTTAATAGCTATTGTCGGGTATAGTTGGTATTAATTATTATGCTATTTATATTACTTGCCTTGATAAAATTATGTTTATGAGTTGGTTTTTAAGCAGATTATCGTGTCCCACTAACTTTCATAGAAATTTTATCTTGGGTTAATTTTTTAGTACAATAGTTTTCACGCTTGTTATCTAGATAATAGTTCTCACAATAAATTAATTATCTTTGATAAAAATTACCCGTTTTTCAGAAGAGAGCCAGGAAACCGCCGAGAGAGGAGAGGTTAGCGACCATCTTGGCGATGCGGGCAATGTTGTTGTTGGAAGAGCAGAGGAACTGGAAGAGGCGTTCCACGGGGTCCTGCCGCAGCACGCGGGCGCCGGCGAGGTAAGGCGCGAGGGCCGCGAAGTGAGGGTCGGCGGTGGAGAAGGAGTCCCAGAGGCGGGCGAGGGAGACGTCTAGGTTGAGGAACCGGCGTAGGAGGGGGAGGGCGCGGTGGTGGGAGATTGTATCGTTGGTGTAGTGGACGAGGAAGGAGACGGCGGAGGAGGAAGGGTGGTGGCGGAGGGAGACCAGGTACGCGCCGACGAGGCTGGTGAAGCGGTAGGCACCGGTGCTGCGCCAAGTGAAGGTCTGGCCGGTGGGGAAGGTGAGGGGGAGGTTAAGCTCGGAGCGGCCGACTTGGAGGGGCTCGCATGCGCCGGTTGGGGATAGGTCGGGTGGTTTGGAGGGGAAGAGGAGCTTTTGGGCTCGGCATGGTCGGGGCGGGGCGGGGCGCGGCCGAGTTTGGGGGGAGGACGGGGTTTTCGCGGCCGCCGCTCTCGGCCGCTTCATCGGCACCGACGACGTCGGAGATGGGTTTGAGCTCCGCCGCTCCCACCATGACACCATCCATGATGAAGTTTGAGGCCCGCCAAGGGTTCCGAATTGGTGATTTGTGACGTCGGGGATCATTGACATTTTAATTTCACATCGAGGGTCTTTTCTTTGGACAGTACATTTGACCAAAAAAAAAAAGGGCATAAATTCGGGCTCGTTAAATTTATATTTAAAAAAATATTTGACTCAAAATAGATAATTTATTAAATAATAATTAAAGTTTGAGTTAAAAAGTATTAAGTTTGGCTTGGCTTAAAATTCAAATTTTATGTATTAAAATTCAAGTTTTATGTGTTCAAATTTTAAAAAAATATTCGGTTCAAAAGTAAGGGTGTAATGAAGCCAAACTAGCTCACAAGTATTTTATGTTTGGTTTTATTCGACTTGAACTCGTGTTCGTTAAATTTGTACTCGAAAAAATATTAGGCTCGAAATAGATAGTTCCTTAAACAACGAAAAGAATTTGAGCCAAAAAGTGTCTTGACTTGAAACTTAAGTTTAATGTGTTCAAATTTGAAAAAAATATTCGGTTCGACTTATTTTGTCAATATTATTAGGGTCACGTTTAACTTATACAATGTTGGAAATAAAATTTTGATACTACGAGGCTAAATAGTGTTTGGCCCAGTATGGCTCGACCTTGCTTGACTCAACACGAAAACAAAGCAAACCAAAAACAAATCAAACTCAAAACACCATAAATTTTGAACTTGAGTTATTCGAATAAAAATAAATCAAAGGCTTGTAGAACACTCAAACAAATTCAAATAAGTTTACCAAAAATTATTTCGAATTCAAAAATAACCTAACTCGATTTATCTCAGCTCATTTACACCTAAGAAAAAAAATGGCCACCCAATTTTTAGGAGAGAGAGAGAGAGAGAGCGCGTTTTATATATTAGATGTGTTTATTATGACAATGTTTTAGAGCATAATGACAGGGTGATGGCAAATTCCTCTACGTTCTAGACTTTCAAAAATTTAGAAATAGATTTCTATTTTTAATTTATCTCAAGAGTTAAATTATCTTCTATTTACGTTCCGCATTCGTTTTATAGAGCAGATTGTTCGTTAGCTCAAAAGAGAGAGTAGCGAATAGAACAACATATCAGGGAATTCATCCCTTTTTTTATGATAATCAAGGGTGGAACTGCTACATATCACAAGCCTTGATTACAATCCCAAGCACATAGAACAGGCCCTTTGGTTCTCTTCTTGGCTCTCTTTTTTACACAACACCTTCCACATAAAAAGAAAAAAAGAAAAAAAAAACCTTTATGCTTGCGAATCTCGCCTTCAAGTCACACTTTCCATCGTGTGTGATCTAGAGGCTTAAGTCAAAGTAAAACAGAGAACAAAAATTTCACAACCTATGACAAGCAAGCCGAACGCTACATTAAGGGTACTAAATGCTCGTACCATGTTCTCAATTCATCTTGGAATTGAACGCATATCTCTAATAAGGAGATAGATCGATCATGAGGTAGGAACGAATGTTCCCACAAAGCCAAAACCGATGATGAAGAAAGTAATGGCCTGCAGATACAGATATATATAGTAGTGGTTCTTCCCGAATGAAACGTCGTAGCACGCACAGAAGAAGAGATACGCTCCAACTCCGAGCTCTAGTAAGTTTATACTGTTATAGATTCACGAGCAAATTTAGACACTCGACAATAAGCCAATAATGTCAAAAAGTGAAGAACACAAGTCGAATTATCAAATTGCAATAAACAGTTGGAAGAAGGAACAAACCGAGGCAGGGTAACAAGAAGTTTACCGGTCGCCAATTCTAAAACGAGGCAACTTTTTGGCTGCTTTGACGGCAGGTTTTAGCTTAAGAGCGTCTCCTAATTTCTCAGTCACCACCCACTCGTTCACTCTTCCTGCCTCCAACAAGCCAATTAAGGTGGCCTTCGTGCGGTGCATAGACATAACATTCTCGAACAAAATCCAATACATGAGCAGGTGGATGGACCTGAATTAGTTCATATGCCTTTTGTTGTCAATAAAAAATCAGCCGAAGGGGTTTGTATAGATATACACTGATACAGAGAGCTAGGAAAAGTGAGAGTGGATTTCTGTCGAACCTTGGAGTTCCAACTGCGTTGAGTACGGTGATAATCGATGGGATATAGACGGCTGCCCACTTGGGTATTTCAATTTCCGGGAAGAAGACCGTGGTGGGCATGACGACGCAGTAGAAGAAAAATGTGACCATGTGAGCCGTAACCTTTCTGACGAGGAAAAAACTGTAGAGTACATAGAATTTCTTGTACGCCGTCACTTTCTGAGGTATATATGATGCGTGCATGCATATCAGAGATTAGGCAACGAAATTAACGAAAAATCACAGAATTAGATCCCGATCATTGCAGGTTAGAGTTGAAAGAATTGCGAAATCGGTACCTTGTTTCTAAGGATCTCCATGGCCATCTTCCGCAAGAGATTGGCCGGGCCACAGGACCATCTATGTTGCTGATATCTGAAGGCCTTGAAAGTGCTGGGCAGTTCGCTTTTGACCTGGGACCAGTGAGTGCATCACACAAACTAATAGATGTGTGTGGATTAAACAACACAGCATGCATACATGCCCCGAAATGTCTAGAATGCAGACGATGAGAGTTGTTTCATGGAGTAGCAAGCACTCAACTATTTTTCAAAACACCATGCATTTGTACTCTGGGCGGGGCAAAGTCATGAAAGCTTGTATAAAAAATTTCATGATTTCAATGCACAAAAGATGGGAAGAAAATGGATACGAACCTGAAGGTCACCGAGGTAGACGAACTTCCAACCCTTGAGACCGGCTCGGACGGCGAGGTCCATGTCCTCCACCGTGGTCCGGTCTTTCCATCCCCCTGCTTCCTCAATTGCTGCTATTCTCCACACCCCCGCAGTTCCTAGAAATGATCACACAAAATTAATCGTAGACTCAACATTACTAACATAATAATGTTTAACCGCTAATCTAATCACATAAACAGAAATTAGGGTGGTGATTAATCATCAAGTTTTGATACCATTGAATCCAAAGAAAGCATGTGTGGAGGAGCCCACTTCCTGCTCGACCGTGAAATGATAGTCCAACGACATCTCTTGCATCCTCGTCATCAAGCATTCGTCCGCATTCACTGCCATTTTATTTATGTTTTATGTGTATGCACATCTCATCAAGATTAGACCATGTTAATCTAGTTATTATAAATTTATTTAAAAGAAGAAGAAGAAGGGAATAAAACAAATAGCTGACCAAATCTCCAACGAGCTTGGACGAGAGCGATGTCGGGGTTGTGGACGAGGAAGGGGATGGCTCGGCGTAGGAAGTCCGGCTCTGGTTGGAAGTCGGCGTCGAAGATGACGACGTACTCGCACTGCTTCACGTAGCCGTGCTTCATGCCCTCCTTGAGAGCCCCGGCCTTGTACCCTCTCCGGTTGTCCCTTATCTGGTACCTTATGTTGATTCCCTTGCCTGCCCGTCTCTGGCACTCCAATTCCACCATCTCCTGTTCAACGTAAAAATTTCCATGACATACCAAACATTAGTTAAATTCAAACAGTAAATTTCTTAAATCAAACCCATAGATGCAATTAAGTTGGATTAATGTTTAAAAATCTCGGATGTTTTATCTAGCTAGCTGATCATATGATGGTCAGACCTTAATGACAGGGTCCGTGGAATCGTCGAGCACTTGGATTACTAATCGATCAGATGGCCATGAAAGCCCGCATGCAGCACCAATGGAGAGCTGGTAAACCTGCATTGACATGGACAACAAATTTAACCGAATTCATAATGTCAATTGATGCTAAAAAAGTACGGCTTAAAAATGCGTTAGCATCAGAGAAAGAACTGCCACCTCCTTCTCGTTGAACATTGGGATTTGAACCAGGACCTTGGGGTATGCAGAGCTACCCAGCTCGACGTCATCCTTGATGGGCTCCCATTTGTAGCGCTTATCTGGATTCCGACCGAAGAACTTGACGAAAAAGATGACGATGCCCATGTAGACTCTTTCCACGAACAGCATCAGAGACATTATCAAACAGAGGATGAGACCAAGTTTGAGGAGTGGGATGATGAGGGGCGCTTTCATCTGCTCCCAAACCACCCCTAGCTGCAATGCCATGCTGTCGGGAAGGACATTCGGGGATGTCGGACGCTCCATTTTGTTGGCGTCTTGAGATATTGAGTAGCAAGGGCGAACGAACAAAGAAGCTTTATACGTCAGGGGTGTGTTAGATCCACCTCTCTCAGCTCTATACTAGATGTATATGAACTAATGAAAGCTATAATTTTCAAACTTTCATACTGCTAATGTGTCGGCTACAGATATTAGAGCAACGCGGCAGAGCAAGCTATCTCTCCCACACTAAAAGGAAGAAGATCCAGCTCAGAAATCACTGACATGTGAGATGAAAAAACCGAACTCAAGCAAAGGAGGGGGTGAGGAAGCAAGAGCTAGAGGAGCGAAGGGAGGAGAAAAACAAAAGAGCACCGACTGTGTTCTTAGTAGTTGAAGGCTCGACTCTCAGTTCATGCTCTCTCCTCCCTGGCTCCTCCTCCTCCTTATATTAGAAGAAAAAAAAAGATAGAAAAAGGGGGCAGCCGACACTCTCCAACTTCCACTGTTTATTTTCTATTCATATAACCATACATTGAAAGGTATATTGATACGTGAGAGTTGCGAGTTGCGAGTTGCGACAGCGCCGGCCTCGGGAACCAGCGGTCAGTCATATGTCAAGTGGTGTCCAAAATCCCGGTGGGAGATTCTGTCTCCACACCAAGGACGGTCGTTCAAAGAAAAACTTCCGACAAAGAATACGATCTCAAATTAAGGGATGAAAGAAGAAAATCCAAATCCCACAAATGAAGCCGAACATGATGCCTGATTTGAGCAAATTGGTTAAGAATTCATGTTCGTCGCGTCATGGGAACTTTTACCTTACCAATTTTGGGATGAGAGAGTGAAGGGTGCCACTAATCATGGAGGGATTAGGAGGGTGGGGTCAGGGGTGGAAGGAAGTAGTGCCTGGGGCGTAGTACTTTAATTTGGTCGCCGGTGGCGTGCATGGGGAAGGCGCCCGGCAACTGCGCCTCTGATGCCGGTGAGGGGCGAGGATGGTTTGGTCCTAATTTTTTATGGCTATTGTGATTTGGGTGAACAATTTTTACATCTTTTAGAGCTCTACCCCGCCAATTCCTGATTTTGTCTTTATTAAAAATGAACTGCCATTCGGAGTTTGTACTTGCCAACTCTATATATATACATATATATTAAAATTCATGCGTTTCATACTATTTTTTTTCAATCATTTTGCTTGGCCATTGAATAATAACTACAGGTTGTGGAGTGCCAATTGCACGCCTTTTAATAATTATTAATGGAGATTTCAATTAGTTCTTAGGTATCTATGAAAATTATTTGCTTATCGTTCGCTATTATAATTGTTCACAAAACATTTGGGATTTCTCGAATTAATTAGTTTTTGAGAAGGCGCCGAAGTTTTCACGCGTGGGAGCAAATGTAGCGGGGATGGAAAACAGATCAGTGAATCACCGACGAAATGCTTTTGTATTTTGGGCCCATAATGATTTTTTCGCAGTTGTTGAACGCCTAAAAGTTACCAAGGTGTTGAGTGAATATAAAAACCTCCTGATTGATGAGTCAAAATTTGGGTCCGAGTACACGAAAAAATCATCTTCCTTGCTTAATTAGAGGGCACATGGAACAAACGATTTAAATCAATTATTGTTGCCCTTCAACCTATGGATTGTGCCACATGCATTTATACTAATTAACGAAAAGAATATTTTGTGTACTAGCACGTGCTCCAAATTTGGATTTGTGATTGAATAATTTTAAAAAAAATCATTAGAGGAAATCTAGTCATCTAACTTTATATCAAAAATGTTATTTTCAAATATATATGAGAAAAGTTTATATGAATACTAGGTAGAAAATCAAATTAATTTAGACGGTCTAATTACGAAAATGACTCAAATTGACTCTATCTTAAAAAAAAAAAAAACCAAACCATCACCAAGTCCCGCCAGCAGCCCCCCATTTGGTCACATGGCTGTTTTTGACCGTTACTGGTTGGGCTCTTTGTCGGCCGCCGTCACAAGTGAAGGTGGGGGTTTGATTTTTTTTTAAGTTTGATTTAATGTAGATTGTTCTTATGATCGAACAATATATATTAATTTGGGGGCAATAAATTTTTCGAGCCATGGAGGAAGGCTATTGTATATATAGGGCTGATCATTTATAGAATACCCATCACAATTCGATCCAAAACCTAAAACAAAGGGCTGATCATTTAGTTGGTCTTGATAAAACCAAACCAAATCGCTTATCTAATTAACCAAATTGAAGCAAGTTGGTTAAGCAAATAAAAAAACTAAATTACAATTGATAACCAAACCGAACTAATTCGGTTTGGTTTGGTTTTAACAAAACTAACCAAAATAATAAATAATACTTGTTATCATCAATAATATTCATTCTTTAGTGTTCAGTCTAATTATTATCAAGTTTTATTTATGAAATAAAATTATTAGCACACATTTAAGGATAATTATAAATTTATTATGAAAAGTTATATGAATAATGTTCCAATTTGAGATATTGTATAATAGGTAAAAAATATATAATATACAAAACTTTCATCTCAAAAAGTAAATATTTTTCAATAAATTGAACCAAAATAATAATTTTATAAATCTTTGATATATATCATGATGAATAGAAATACATAAAGACATGTACAAAATTTAAAAAATAAAGTTAAAAAAACGACGTGAATACGATTTTTTTCATTTATTGGTTTATTTTTTTTAATTGGTTATGACTGAAAATTGACCGAACTAAGTTTGGTTACTTTTCTGTTTCAACTAAACTAAAACCAAACCAAACTAACACTGAATTGAACGACCATAATGAGTTTGGTTAAGTTGGTTTGGTCAATTGGACCAAACCATGCTCACCCTTACAAAAACATAAGAAATTTTAACTTTGACAAAGTCACTCTTCTAAGAGATTGAGTCCAAAATCCTATCCTAGCAATGTTTGGGATCTTTTCATTCGGTTGACTACATATTTTGCATGCAAAAATCCTAATTTCATAGCATTGTGCATACAAATTGTGGGTCTCATACTTAAAACAACATTATTTCTTTAAAAGAAAAAATAACTCATAATTATTTCTATAAAATTGCCAATAACATAAATACACTCACTTGGCTTGATCATTGGCTTAAATTACCCCTTCGTCCAAGGACTCAGTTATCGAACAATTGCAAATCTTAAAGGATACCTCTCACATTACGAACATAGAAGAAATTTTAAACTTTTTAAATAAGAATATTCTTTTCTTATATCATGTGGATGATAGCATAAGATATTTATTTTTTATATGATTTTTTTTTAAAGAATTGCTAAAACTTTTTGAAATTTCCTTCCCAAGAGCATCATGACTTGTTTGGTCTAAATATCGAACAAACTAGTATCTGTTTATTACTTGGTTGGTTACATCAAATAAAATCTTAACTGTGGATAATCTTCAAAAGAAATGACTTTATTTTGCAAATAGTTACTTTCTTTGTAAGGCGCTTTAAAGCTAGAGATTATTTATTTTTTAAGTGTTCTTATATTAAACAATTTTGTTTATAAAACAAGCATGCAAGTCTCTTCACAAGACCCCTTTTTGTTACTTCTCTTCTATTTAGTTTAAGCAAAATAAAAAAATATTTAAATATCCTAAAATTCACCATAGCTTGTTAAATATATTCATTATTTCTCAAGTATAATTTTTTTCAAAAGTAATACACCACAAATGGAGAATTATTAATCATTTTGATTCATTTTTAAACTTTTGGATGTAATTCTATAACGACTCTTTAAAACTCTTTCCTCTTTTGTATTGTTTTCTGTTATTGAAATAAAATTTTACTTTATTAAAAAAATACCGACTTCATTGATAATTTAAATTATTAAATGGCTTATTTTCATAGAAAATGTAATGTTGAAAAAATGAAAAGACTAAAAAAGACATAATCATTCATGCAAAAAAAAAAAGACAAAAAACACAGAGGACCTACTTGTTGAGTGCAACAGACAAGAATTGACTTGGAAGGTTCACAATTATTGAAGAGTAACTTATATTTACAATTTTACGCCAGCTGTTAACTTAAGCGTTTAGGGGACAGCCTTTTGACATATATTTTATGATACACAAATGTAGTAGAAAAGTTAATAATAACTTGTGCGAATATTTTTAGATAAGCTGAAGTTAATATAAATCTTTGCAGTATAATAACAATTAATTTTGTCTTATTTGAAAATGGATATATAATCATATAATTTTTTTTCCAAGCAATCACATAATTTAAATGAGCGATTAGATTAAAATTAAACAACCTAATTATTAATATTTAGTGATAGTGTACTAACCAATTCTGATAGTCATTTCACAATATCCGGCGGAAGCCGACGCCACATGCACATGCAAGACGCACACCTAGTGTGTGTGTTATCCTCTTGCGATGTCATTCATCTTTAACCTGGATAAAATGGGGAGAATTTGTAAGAAAAGTCATCCATCCGTATTTTTCCCCCCCTCATTTCTTCTCATTCCGCCCACAAGGATCCAATTGTTGTATCATATTCATGCTTTGGAGGCTTTGAACATTGTTGGAGGGCCAAGAAAGGATCCATGTCCCCACCTCAAAAAATATATATTTAAAAGGAAGAAAATAATGATGTTTGAGTAATAAATCCAATATATTGCTAGATTCATGCCCAATGTTATTCACTGTTAAACTCTAATAATCGGTACAAATGCAAGTGATAATGCCCCAGGGAAATACGATCGAACATCAAATTTTATATTGGACATCTAATAACCAAGACGAAAAACTACAATGATACTTGGAACCGCTATGCACTTGCTTTCAGAAAATCAATGTGTATATGAACTTAGGATAGCCAATTCGCTTTCATGATCTACTTGTTACACATTTCACGTAGTAGCTAATAATAGAGATAGAATACCTTAATTCAAGTTAATTTTTCTGAGGCCACATCTGTATCTCGAATAATTTCCATTGACGGAAGCACAATAGCAGCCACTGGTTTTGTCTCAAGTCCGCCACCTTCATCAATAATCAACCTCAGACCTTCAATATGAAGCGCTCCATGGTGACCACTTACTATTATAGTGGGTTCTTCAGTCAGACCCTGTTATTTAAATTAACAGTAAGTCCTCTTAACATGATCTTAAAAAGAAAATGTGAAGTTATGACTAATCTCCCTAATATCTCCATCTCTAAGCTCTACAACATGACGCTAATATTGCAAGTCATGGTTGATCAATTCATTCTCTCTTCAGAGGCATCTGATACCCATTTCAATCTCCTTCATAAAGGAATATAATTATTTAATTACCTACTCGATTAATCTTGTTTTAATGCCAACTAACCAGTATGTTTACTAATGGTTTCAAAGCTCCAGGTAGAGTCATATATCCACAACAACCTTCTTCTAATTAATCACTAACCCTTGTCCAAATTTCACTACAAACAAGTTCACTGTAGACAGCCCCTTCCGGGGAACCCCTCAGCTAACCCGTCTACTTTTCACTACAGACAAATTTTTGATGTATGTGCTGCGTTCAACAAAAGCTTTACCCAACCCAGTGATTACTTTTCACTAGAAATGGGATCTATTATATCGCATCGCTAGAAGGGAATGCCAAAACAAATGAAGATCCAAGATTAGTTTGAGAAATAGCAGAGCTTTTCCAACAGGATGCTTTCTTAGTCCTCTTTTGTTCGCGACTAGGATTAGTAATATGGAAATAAATCCTCACAGATAAATTTGCCTTTTCTAATGCAACCCTCCCCTAATCGTACTTTGAGATTGACAGCATAAAAAATAAATAAATCCATAAAGCCAGCGTTTTCAAAATAATTAAAAAGTTTCTAGTACAAAGAAGTGTGTTTTGCCTTTTAAGATTTATGAAATAACACATAACATATATCTATCCACATACAAAAGGCAATGACAATACATTCAATGAAGAGTCATATAAAAGTACAATGTCTCAAAAAATTATATTTTTGCAAATGCCGTAATAAAGTTGTAAACAGCTAAAGATGCTTCAAGTCACAGTCGAGCAATTTTAAAATATAAAAGTAAAAGGTAAAGGTACCGTACAGTACAGGTTTTATAAGAATGTTTTACCTCGAGTAATCAACTAGATCATCACAGAAGTACCCATTTGACAGCCACAAAACAAAAAGTCCTACTTGCAAAATATCTTGTGCTCGACTAGATTTATGCGATCTTACCAACTTTATAGTTCACACCTTTGTCGAGGCATTAAAAAGCGAAGAGTAGTGCTAAAAAAGCCGAGAGCACTTTCATGAGTTATCAATATCGTGGGTACTATTTTCTCTAAAAGGTTTATCCATTAACAACCCCAGGTAAAATGATTAACAAGGAGATGTGCTTAACTTTGTTGTTGTCAGAAAGTGCAGCATTAAGTTGGTCATATTTTCTTACCTAATGCTTTATTGATTGATAAAGTAAAGGATATAGGTAAATATTGAAATCAACAGAAACAAGCATTTCGGCAAGCAAAACAGAGAACAGACAATTCTTATCTCCACCTATTCAGCAGATAGTATTAAAAAGTTCAGCAGATAGCATTATAAAGTTGCTAAAAAGCCTGGATACGCATAGAACAGTAATTTAGAAGAATACCTTCGGAATCTCCCACACGTTCCTCCTCCCACAAAGAGGTTCAACCTTTGGTATACTGGTGTCTCGCGCTTTGAGTCGTAGTATCTGTTCCTCTACACTTTTCCCTTTCTCCAACCCTGCATGAACTGCAATCAATTTGCACAGTCTCCTTCCCTGAGAACCTTCAATCCACACACCGTCCTGTATTATCAATCAATAATTTTAAGCCTTAAAACTATATTTATTTGGTTTCTCGAGATAATAAGATACATACTACAGGTTACACTTGTACTCACACCCCCATCCAAATCATCCATATAAAAAAGCGAGACAACCTCAGAAACCTCATTTAGCAATACCTCTTCGTGTATCCAAACCAAATTCGCAAGAAATTGTTTGTGTTCTTCGGGGACTGCTTTGGCCAGGTCTACGAAAACAGTAAAAAAAAAACATATTTATTCATGGCTATATTGCTATCGAATCAACCAAGAACAAAATAAAGGCGATGGATATCGAGGGAGTCATCACCGGATGATCCATGGGGCACCCCGTAGGATTCGAAGGTGGGAGCGGCGTCGTATATGGAACCCTTGAATTCCATACCTTTCTTGGGGTTGAACCTGTCGAGGATCCGGCCGCCCCACCTCCGACCCTGCAGGTGCATGGCCTCGTAGCCATCCCCTTTAAACCAGCCCTCCCTCTTCTCGCTGGGGGCGTACTCGGCCCAGGTAGCGGAGAAGGGGGAGCCGTCGGGCGGGGGAGGGAGGGCGCCGACGAAGGCGGAGAAGGCGAAGTCGTGGTTGCCGCAGAGGAAGACGTGGGTCTGGGAGGGGTGGAGGGAGGGGAGGGAGAGGAGGAAGTCGAGGACGAGGCGAGTGTCGGGGCCGCGGTCGCAGTAGTCGCCGAGGAAGACGACGAGGGCGGCGTCGAAGGCCGGGGCGGGGATGGCGGCGCGGAGGTTGGACCAGAGGGAGCAGAGCTTGGCGTGGTGGCCATGGATGTCCCCCACGCATATTACCGCCCTCTCCTCCTCGCCTCCTCCGCTACCTCGCCTCTTCTTCCCTTCCATTCCCACGCTCCCCTTTTCCCCTGTGAGAAACCTGCGTGAGCGCAATACGACGTTGGATTACGTTGGATTATATTATGTACTTAAAATAGTATATAATCTAATAAAGATTCTCGCTCAATACATATATACGGTAATAATTCAATATCAGACTCGTGGATCTTGTACGGAGTCAACTTAAAAATTTTAATCATGCCCATTTTTTCTCTCTAAATCATATTTCATTTTGATGAATAGAGTCTAGTTAAATTCTATTAACTGTGTCAACCACCAAATAAAAAGTTAACTCTGTTTTGAGAGGATCGTCTACAAGAAAGAAGTCCGATTGACTTCACACCAAGAAACTCAAATGACAGATCATGAAAAACACACTAACCACTTTGAATGAAACAAGTTTGTAGCTAAAACTTATCTACGCATCCTTCAATTTTTGTTGGAAGTTGCAAAAAATTAGAGAATTAGAAGAAAGTTGAATGAGAAGATTGATGGTGTTGAAGCAAGGGAGAAAATCTCAAGCAGGGTATGGTTGGTTCCTCACTTTAGTGGATTATTAAAAGTAGTTAGGGGTGTTGAGTCAAACATCACTCTGTTCGTGTTCAGTTTTTTTTTTTAAACTAGTTTTTTCAGGTTTGTTTCAATGTCAAGTTAGATATTTTGAGCCATATTGAGCTTAACATTTATTTGCTCTAAGCATGGTTAGTGTGTAATTAATATATAAATCGAATCGAGCCAAGGTAAGCCAAGCCGTGCAAACAGAACACACATATGTTTAAGCTTTGTATATAGTTCAATAAGTTATTTCTTTTTAGTGGAATATTTTTTAAAATATAAAATTAACAAACACGAGTTTAAGTCGAATACTCGTGAGTTTATTTGATTTATTTACACCCCTTGTTAATAGCAGAGGAGTTGGTAGAAATAAAATTACGTAAACACATCAAACAAAATTGACCGTAGGTCCAATGGACCTCATTTTTTGTTGCGGATTTTGATGAAAGACCGTGTAAGCGGATGCTAATGCATCCCATAAGTTTATAGATAATTGCTTGGCAATGCAAGGAATGTGAAGATAGATTAGGAACATATTGCAAATGATGTTAATAATGTCTAATTTATCGGTGGCCTCAGGAAGAGTTCTGTCTTGCATGCTTCGCCCAGATGCTGATATACATGTCGTAATAATTAAACAGATTGACATCCTTGAGAAAAACAAACTTTTTTATCCGTTCAAAACAAACCACCTGTTTGCCATGAAAGAACAAGCCTTCTATTCCTAGTATGAGATTAAATCTCAAAATACTCGGATGCCATTTGAATAAGTAGAAAATAAAACTTGAAACCAGTAGATTGTCATTTCATTTGATTTTTTTTTAATCTTTTTGTTGACCCTTTATAGTTAAAAGACAATAGAGACAGTTATCGGGGGAAGAACTTAGAGTTCCGTGTTGGAAAAAATGAGCGTGAGAAGAGGAGAGGGGAGGACGAGAGAAGGAGCTTGCAAAGTCCCAGACAAGAGTAGCACATTAATGGTGAATATCAACAGTCGGAATAATTGAGCAGTCATAATGAATTGCTGCGGGTTTACAGAGAATCCGCCGTCGCGGAAACTAATTTTTCGGATATGAAAAATTAAGTATAGCAATTATGATTCACCAGCTGCACCCCTTACGTAGATCCCAGAAACAGATATAATAATTCACAAACTGGTAAAAATACCCAACTGCTTATGGAATAATTAGAACCCAACACAATTTACAAGATCACAATCACTTCCAAAAATGCAGATTTTCCACAATAAAAATCTTTGATTTTTTTTGCATTGCCAGCGTGAGAGATCAATCTTTCTTCACGCAAAACACACGTCATACAACGTGCAAAGAAGCGGGGTGGAGGTCAGCCGCGCCGCACGCCTCCACCAACCTACCCCACCCCAAGCTTGTGTGGTAGCCTGCTCAAGGGATGCGACTTCTTCCCGATTTGTTCGAGTTCCGGCGTCTGCTTCTTGGCCATCACCGGCATCCGGCCGACTATGTGCAGCTCACATGCAAAAAAAGCTTCCCCGCGAAAGCCCTCCCGACCATATTGCTGGGGGAGATGCAGAGCTCCACAATGCTACATCTCGGCAAGGAGTAGAGCTCTCTTATCGATCTAAATGTGGAGTAGGTGAGCGGAGAAGAAGAGGGAAGATCATAGGTTGGGAAAAGCCTGATATTCCGATTTGGAGCCTTGGCTGACATTAGCATGCTAAACCAGCATGATTGGAAGGTCACCGTGTTCAACTGGTTGTTTTTTGATGGTAAAATTTTGAAACTTGGGTTTTGTGTATCTTCCTTTCATTGTTTAAAAGAGGTTCACACAATCTGGTGCGTCTGCGTGGGCGCATTTCCCACCAAAGCAATCTCGTCCCCCCGTTCTCAATAGACGAAGCCGGACGAGGAAAGACCGGACCACGGTGGAGGACGTGGACCTTGCCGTTCTTTTTCATCGCGACCCCCCAGGTTACCTTTAAATTATTGTTTATCACAGTCTTCGTACCTCCTTATACAAATAATAAGGTTGCTTAGTTTTTATAGTACACAGTGCTCCATGAACACCAAGCCAATTATAAGTCATTCTGATGTTCTCATCCCAGGCCAAAAGCAAACTTCCTAGCACTTTTAAAGCCTTCAGATAATAACAGCATTGATGGTCTTGTGTCCCTGCTAATCTCTTACGAAAGATGGCCCTGGAGAAAATTAGAAACGAGGCATGTTTAATATTCAAGCTTTTTAAATCTCTCGTTTCCCTATATGGAGTTTAGACTAATATTTCCAATAGCTGATCAGGGTCGTGCTCCATCTTGCTATCTGCTAATGTTGCAGAAAGTCTCGGCCTACAAGAAATTCCATGTGCTTCACAGTTTCTTTCTCGTCAGAAAGGTGGTTGCTCATATGCTAATGCCTACTACGGTGTTCTGCCCGGAGGTCGAGGTACCCAAGTGGGGATCTATCTACATTCCTTGTGTTATCACCATCCTGAATGCAATTGAGACGCCTGGGTACAACCCTATCCCTACCCTTCTCTTCTCTCTTTATACTTTATACATCCTTTTTTGGACGTAGTAGTAATAAATTCACGTTTGAAGACATTCTTATGTAATCACTCTTTTCATTTCATGTGATTATAGGTCCATGCATCTAGTGATGCTTTGTTTTGTGTTCGAGAATGTTATGGCCATGCACCGTGTAAAGGGTGCCTTGATTGGTTTGTTGGAGGCCGGCAGGGTGAATGAGTGGTTGGTGACGGAAAAGTTAGGGGACGCCTCCCTTAAGATGAAGTCTGACGTCAAAGTGGACAAGAAGTTACCTCGTGTTAGAATTAGCGATCGGTAACTGTCTCATTTCTTTTGCTCCATCTCTTCATATAGCAATGAGAAATTTGCTTTGGATTTTTCATGGTTTTAAGGCTATGGTTGTTGTTTACCAGAATCCACTTACTGGAGCTTGGAGTTGGGGCATATATCTTCGTCTGTGCGTGCTACGAGTTCTCATTCGGGAAGTACGACTTTTATATCTACCTGTTTCCTCAGGCCATTTCATTCTTTGTTGTAGGGTATGGCTGTGTGGGAACAATTGCACCCACCTCCTAATTGATCAAGCTCGTCCAAAGAGAGAACTTGATTGTTCTGTTATCCTCCGGAAACTGCAGTATTCTTAAATTCCAAGGTCAGCTTATGTCAAGTTACTCCTGGTAGTGGTAAGCGATTCTTCACCACACGGCCTATTACAGGGAAAGAAGCATTTGTCACTACTGCTCTTCCAAAAGAATCAATTCAACTAATTTGGTTAGTTTGAATGCCATTATTAAAATTGATTGTATAATTATAGACTTCTATTTTGTTGAATATTACGATCATCTACTAGATATAAATCAATTAGAGGAGGTAAAGTTCCACCACGTTTCAATTGCAAGGATTTTCTTTCGTTTCCTTGCGTACTTACAGTGTAATGTGGGAAAAAATATTGGCTTAAGTGTGAGCATAGTTTGAGTAACCGATTAAATAACAGAACTAATCTTATTTTGTTAATTCGATTCAATGCTAGTTTGGCTTGGTTGTAATTCGGTTAAAACATAAAATTAACCAAACTCAATTCAGACAGTTCGGTTGATTTTCAAAATTAATCAAATCAAATAAACTAATAAATAAAAAAATTATTTATATTAATTCTTTCACTTTTTTTTTATTGCACCTCTTTAAGTATTTGCGTTTATCATTATATATAAACTCATTATTTTTGTTTAATTTATTAAAATAATTTATTTATGTATATATAAAGGTAAAAGTTTAATATATTATGTATTTTGTACCTATTATACAATATCTTAAATTAGAATATTAATCACTTAACTTTATGTGACAAATTTATAATTAACCTTTAAATATAAATTAACAATTTTTATTTTTTAAAAAAAACAATAATAATTATATTAAACAAAAAATTTGGCTACTGTCTACGGTTGGCTCCCTAGTCACCCATCTATTGAATTTCAGAAGCAATCACATCTAGATGACTATGCCACAAGTGATGACATGTGTTACAGGTATAGCTCACGAGACGGTCGGGAGTTAGAATTTGGCGGTTGTCTCTAGTAATTCCGTGTCCAATTAGGTAGCTGGAGTTATTCGAGTGGTAGAACAACCTACTGAGTTCTAATCTTGTTAATGTGCAGGCAAAGTGCTGACGGGTGCGTGCGGTCTAATGGTCCAGATGCAGACAAGGTCGAGGATATTAGGAGCGAAGGGTGCAGATGACCGAGCACTATGACCAAGTATGTCGGGCAGCCAGTACCGTGCCCAGTACTGGGTGCAAGTCTGGAACATACCAATAGTGGGCCGATACAAGGGTTGGTTGAGTCGAACCAGAAGGGCTCGATCACTTAGGCAAGACGCACCAAGGTAGTTTCCGGCAATTACAGACAAAACACCAAGGGTTAGATGATGTGTTTGAAGCAAGGTGTACCGTTGATCGGGGGGCCAACAGTGATGGAACTTGAAGAGGCCAATGACATGTCTGATCAAATTCGAGCCATTGATCAAAGGCTTGGACAGTGAGGATCCAAGTGATGACGTGTTGCACATTAGCCTAGGACTTCTATATAAAGGAGTTGTCATTCTTTGTGGAGATCAGAGAGTGGGAGAACAACCAGAGAAGAGAAGAGGAAGAGTGAGCTCTCAGTGGAGGAAAGTCACCTTGGTCGAGAGAGGGACTTGGGGGAAGCTACAGCCTGGTCGTGAAGTGGGCCTGAGCCTCCAAGGGAGACTACTAGAGTAGTCGAGTCTCACCCATAGACCAAGGGTCTCACTTGTGTTGATTGACACCTCGAGGATCAGAGAGCCAAGGGGTTAGGCCTATCGAGTGAGGGTCGAGAGGCCAAGTCGTGGGGTTTGCATGTCCATGACTGGCAAGCAATTTAAGGTGTAGATTACTTGTATTCCTCTATTCATATTGTTGGAATAGAGGTTAGGAAGAATTCCCATAATCTTGTAGTGTCGCGTCATATTTGGCTACCGAAGACTGGACCGGTGATTCTGAGGTTTGGTCGGTACCGTGAGGAGGTTTGGGTGACCGGTACAGGGACACGTAGTGCCAAGACTTAGTGATCATGTGCGTCTCCGCACAAATAGGGG
>JAVDBV010073555.1:0-25297 GCA_032619315.1 Piper longum
GTATGGACCGTGCTAGTACTCCTTCAAACAATGAGGTAATGCGGGTGTATGATGGTACTTCATAATGCAGCGCATTTCCGGAATATGTGGTACTAATTTAATTTTTCCTTTTGCCATTTGAGTACAGTGGTGGGTGATATGGAAGGTGTGAGGGCGTAAGCGCTGTATGTATGTATGATTATGTTTATGAGCCGTGCATGCGAGCCGGCATTTGTTTAAGTATGTTTCCTTACTGCCCTGTGTGAGGCATTCTTGAATTTCATATGTTTTTGTGGGTAATGGAATACCCATTTGCCAGATTGTATTAGTTATATTTCGGACCAGTAACATTCGTTACTGACGTTTTTCATATAATATATGTAGGTCTGCAAATCTTGAGTCGACTCTTGCAGAAGGATAGATAAACGCTACACACACTTGAGTTCAACACAATATTTACTTTCTTATATTTATGTATATTTGTTGTGTTTTTATAGATATTTGACAATATCTTCCATTCTCATGACACCAAGAGGGTTATTTCGATCTATTTTATGGATCGAGTCTCACTGACTAATAATATTAAACATGTCTCGACTCGAACGTGACATTTCTGATCCGACTCTTAAGTGAACCGAAATTGGGGTGTTACATGATATAATGAATAATTACGAGAAATGGTTATTTATACTTTGTATGAGGTGGAAGATAGAAGCCAAGTGTGAAAGAATGACAATCAGTCAGAGCAAATTAGGCAGAATTGGTAAAGCGTAAACGGAATTGCCTAAACAATCATGTGGATATTGCCGATCTCAGACCCACTCCATGGTTTTTGGTTGTTTGATTTGCCAGATTCTTTGTTCCATGTCATTTTTACTTATAATGGTCTAGAGGATTGTTGGAGTGAAAATGACTTTGAAAATGTTACTTGATTAACTAGTAATAGATTAGTTAAATTTAGTTGAATATGGTTAAATGGTTAGACCTTGGTGACCTTAATGATTTAGGTACAGGTTAAAACGTGGTTAGGGGGTTTTCCAAGGTTGGTAGGAGTCTCCTATGAGGTTGGAGGATGATTATGGAAAGGGGGAAAGTAGGGTGGGAGTATATGAATTGTTTCTTGTAAAGCCACCTTAAGGGTAGAAGTTTCATAACATATGAAACATGTTTGAATAGTTTCTTGCAAAGCCCAAGGTAGATTGTTATGAATTGCTTAACTTAATTATGCCCTAATGACAAATAATTGTAGAGGCCATAAAATAGAAAATTCTTTTAGGGGAAGGCCATATTACATGGTACGAATTTGTGGTAAAACTTTAATAAAGTTTGGAGTTCGTTTGGCCCTTCAACAAAATTACCAAAGTTGGAAAACCTAAAACTATACGCAATAGCATGACACTCTCTACCAGCGTCGCAACACTAACAAAATAAGAAAAAGAGTAGAAAACCCAGTGCCACAACACTCTAAAGAAGGGATTTCGGCACCACGGCCCTCGTTTAAAAGTTTTTGAAACATAACTCAATGTTACAACACTCACAGTCCGAGATCTCAAAGCCATGACACTCGTCCGAATTTTTATTAATTAATATTTAATTGGTATTTATTATTTGTGTATGCTTTATATATAATTGTTTGAAGATTATATGACCTTAATATGATATTAAATATATGTTGTGATGATGTTAAACACGTTGATTAAGTGGTTACTCATATATGGTTATGGCATATCATGCATGCATATACATATAGTTAGTCGGTTAGTGACGTGTAGTGCATATTTCATTGCTTAGACTAGAAGGGAGATAGCTGAGACATTCTAGAGCTCAAAAGGCTTTGTGGCACTGGTCCGCTTTTTTATTAATTAATGTTTAATTGGTATGCTTCGTGTATGCTTTATATATGTTTTTTTGAAGATTATAGGACCTTAATATGATGTTAAATACTTATTGTAATGATGTTAAAATTGTTGATTGAGTGGTGAATCATGTATGGACATGACATATCATGCATGCATATACAAATAGCTAGTCGGCTAATGATGTTTAGTGTGTATTTCATTCCTCAGACTAGGAGAGAGATAGCTAAGACATTCCGGAGTGCGAGAGGCTATTTACCAAGTCCATTTAGTTGTTATTCGGGATGTTTCTTGACCCTCATGTTGCTTGCTATGTGTTTAAACAATTTAGTCGAATTGTGATTTGACAGATATCAAAAGATGTCAACCTAATAGATGTTAGGTAATATGACTGAGAAATAGACGGGTCATACCAATAAAACTTTGGGCGTCCACACTAGCAAGTGGCAGAGTTGGTAAGGTTGTTGTATGCATGCGTCACTTCTGATCATTTGTGGGGGCTTATTGCTGAGTTGCATGACAAAATTCATCATGCCAAACTCAAGGGTTGAGATGCAAACTCTTAACTGCTCATGATAACCGAGTAATATCTTTTTGTATAACAATGGTAATAATAATAATAATAATTGTTTTCACTTGCTCTAATGTTGTGGAAAAATGAGTTGATGATGTGTGTGGTACACATCATTACAAGCATTAATTCATGAAAGGTGAATGCTAAATACAAGGTGTGAAATTGAGACAACTAAGTGATACAAAATCACTTCAAAGTGTGGTACCTCTTACTAATTTTTGAAAAAAGGAATGAAGCTAATACAAAGGTTAGTAAATCTTATGAGCATAAAAGATGAAGAGTAAAAAGCTATTAAGAGGTACTTACACTCTAATTTAAGGTGAAGATCAATTAATTAGGCGAATAATTGAACTAACGCTTTGATTGTAAAGGTTGATTGAATAATTTATACTTACATATATTTATTATTTTAATTGAATATTGTGTATAGATGTACATGATGGAAATGTAGAATTATAGGTTGTGAAATATTTCTTATTGATGTTTATCCGGGTTATTTTTATTTTCCTACTATTGTTTAATACATATATGAGTAGATGACTCCAATATTGTTATTTGGTGCTGAGTAGATAAAGTTTATCTCTCTACGTAGGTTAGAAGGTGAAGATTTGGAGAGGGAAGGGATGGAGGATCAATATTAGAATTATCTTTATTTATATATTAGTTGCTTTATATTTTCATGTAATAAGAACTATTAGATGGGAAGAATTCTATAATGTATGTTGATTAGGTACATTGAAATTGGATATATTATTATATAGATATAGATTTATTATTAGTGTGCCGTATGAATATTGACAAGACTCATACATTATGTGTGCACTATTGATACAATTTTTATTTATTCAATCATCATTATATTATTTAGTAATGGTCTATCCTTCTCATCAATTATTTGGGAAACAGGCTAGTTGTTAGAGTTGGTATTAGAACTTAATTGGTCAATTTTCCGTTGTATACTTTGAATAAATTTTGCTTGTTGAAATATCCAACTGTACCCCATCCCTTAAAAGATGTTTTTCTCTTTCTTTAAGCAGATGGATTTAATAATCGTTAATTAACTTAAACTTGATTGATTTTCTTGTTCACTAAGGGACATATTTTAGAAGTTGTAATTGATTAAATCACTAATTTGATTGACTTGTTCACCTCAGTTTGTGACTAGAATCAATCATAATTTGATGTGTTTAATGTTAATTTCCTTATTACTTTTATTATTCAAAACTTCTAATATTATTTGTCCAGCGTTGATTTGCTTAGAAGTTCTAAAGTTTTGTGGGGATGTAAATTTTTTTGTTGTGATATTAATTAGCTCTATCTCTCATAATTAACACGACGGTTCCCAATTGATAGAAACATGACCTTGTACCACTATCACAATCAAAACAAGGCTCATACCACCCTACACGATAAGTTTCTCACTTGTGGTAGGATTCACAGCATGCAAGGCGAGCTCATAGCCTATAAGGCGAGTTTTCTATTTGGAATAAGGTTGACAACTTACATACATGACGAATTTCTAGAACCATGTACAAATAGTACGACAGTCCACACAGAAATGTAGATACTGATCAACTTCTTAAATTATCAGTTACGCTGACTGATTAATATTCAATTTGGATCAACCGATTAAAACTAAATCGGAAGAAAATGATCGGTTAAAACTTCGGACTTTACAATATCAACAAAGGACAATTTATAATAAACAATCAATGGGAGCAATCATTTAACAATAAAATCAAAATTTAGCATAAACAATCAAATCTTCCGCAGATATAGAATGAACAAAACAAGTAATGAAAACTAAGTGGTGATAGATTAGGTCAAAAACAAGAATGGAGAAATCAAAGAAGATATCTTCCCTTTACATCCAACGTAGATTGGGGCTAAAGAAGGTACAAAAGCAATTATTCAATTCTAAACCAGCAAAATTGTCTGTAGGGGCTAGGTTATGAAGGTTTGTACGTTTTGGGGTAGAGGCCGGTAGAGATGAAATATGAGAAAAGGCTAAGAGAAATAAAGTTGACATCGTATTTTAATGTTCTTAAAATGGGTCTGCGCTGATACGCAGAAAAGTGTGAGCCTGGGCGCAACCTGCTGACGTGTGCACTAAGGCATGACCCAGAAACTTGAAATGCAAGGTTATGATATTTTGTCTTACCTTTTTGTATTATGTATTATGTATACATACAGTTGATGAAGTTAGAGAATTGTTTGGGATAAGAGCTTATGTGCATGATAATTTGCCTTCCCTAGGAATATCTGAATGCTTGGAGACGCTGAGGTCAATGTGTCAAGTGTTTAAAATATTAATATTTTTCAATATTTTTAATTTAATTTTGTACTTCCCGAGTATAAAAATTATTAATTAGGTGATATTTTTCATTATTATCTAATTAATTAATATTTTATGAGATATACTTAATTTTGATGTTTTAATGCAGAAAATATTATGTTTTAAGCTTAGGTTTTGTTGGTTAGAGTATTGGACCCCACCCGTTGATATCCAAAATTGACAAAGCTTGATATGGCATTTGAGTAGGTCAAAAAGGTAGAGACTTGAGTGGACATCATAATTAATTAGACTGCATCGATTTGTGAGCACCCTATTTGAATTAATATATTTAATGGTCATCTCATCTTCTATATACAGATATGGTCATTTGTTGTTTGAGATATTCCTTAGGAGTTTAGTAATATAAGTAATTATAGTTTTTGTAATTTATTTTCTTTTTATAATGAAAACTAGTATTTTTTATATTATTTTCTATTTTAATTATGGAGTAATTATTTATTTTATTTTTGAGAAGAATGAAACTTAAAATAGTTTAATTAGATTCATTTCAACATTTTACTCTTTTATTTAATGAGGATTTTTGAATTATTATGTTCTTAATAATAAGAATAGATTGATAGCCTATTTTTTAAATTATGAGATTTAATTAGATTTCGAGAGAAATTAATTAGATTATTCATTGATAATTCATCATACGACGAGTCTTATGACTTGTTAGTCAATGTGGTCGGAACATACACAACACCGTATACGATTATAGGGCAAATCTTAATGCATTATTTTGTTGATTAATCAATTGTCATCGGGAAGTAGAAATGAAGGAGTGGGAGCCACCTTGTAATATAATTATCTTATATCGACATTTTGGAGGAATAAAAGATAAGAGTAAGATATGATGAAGGTTAAATTCATATTAAGGGAAATTCGAATATAGAACGACTTTTATCCTTATAATTTTTTCTTTCATATAAAGTTATTGCTTAGTTTAGTCAATTATTTTTACTTTATTCTTAATTTCTTTTACTTTAATTAATTTAAATAAATTAATCTCTTATATCGACTGTGTATACTTACATGTCATTTAAATTATTCGAACACAAAGTGAAAACATAATCTTTTTCAATGCAAGGAAGCATATTTGTTACAAATTCGGATAAGCATTATTTGCTTCAAACATAAAACAAATATATCCAACGATGCGACATTTGCATTCTACTATACTCAAAAAATCATATACAAGTGATGGAGTAATATACATCATGTTATGCTTGTTTTGTTGCCAGGACAGTAGAACCAAACATTCCAAATTGGTATCGAACATAGAATGACGGTATGAGGGACAGACGCCATGAAACTGGGCAGTCTGTTTAAAGCCTCGCAAATGCAGGTTTCATTGATGTTTTGCAGCCTCTCGCAGCACGAAGTGTCCCTAACCATGATGTCGTCGTCTCTCTCGTTGCGATCTACGGAAGAAGAAAGTGCAGCGGGCGAGGTTGGGAGTTGAAACTCTTACCTGGTGCAGGCCTCGTTAGCCTGTGCGATCTGTGGACAGCAGAGTGCATAGTGCTCAGCCATGGAAGTTTTGATTGAGTATGATAGGAGATCATGGGAAAAAGAGAAATTGCGGGGAAGCATTGATACTGTGGCATTATGGTCGTAGTAATTGTGGGTTGAGTTCTTTCTCATATCTCCCAATCATTTCTCTCAATTTATTGCTGGAGAAACATGAGTAGCTAACCAGTTGGTTTGCAGATTGGCCTTGATTGTAGATGTGTTTAGGTCATGCATTCTGGCATTTTAATTCTAAGATTGAGCTAAAATTTTTAATAGCAAGTTGAAACAATTGTTGTGCTGGCAAGCATGTAGCCATCGGTGACCAACTGATCATTTCTTAGCGTCAATCATGTTCTCCTTATCGGTACAGTGATCTCAATTTTTGAACACATATATTGTCTACAACCTGGGTGGCGTCTTTATATCTAAGATAGCAAGGTAGTGGCGGAGGCTGACCGGGATGCCGTACAAACGTCCTCGCTAAGTGATATCACCAGGTCTAGTTCAGTCGGGCCTCCTTACATATATTTAATGTTTTCCTTTTATTCTAACCGAAACCCTAATAAATATTGACTAATTTACTGAATTTTATGCAAAAATAAGTAAAATAAAATGACAAATTATTACAAGGTACAATAATTATTTTTACGTGTGCTAGAAAATATAATATTTTTTAATTCACATTGGTAAAAATACAAGTTGAGTAAAAAAGGTAACTTTAAATAAAATTATGTAAAATGTGTCCTACGTTCAACATATACTTACATTTTTTATATAGACTTTTATTGAATAATAAGTTAATTTATGATAATCTAATCAATATATTATAGATAAACTTGAAAAGATAGATATTATTGATTAAGGAGAGTATGGTCATATAATTTACTTTTTTCTTTTTTTAAAATTTTTTTTGGATTGAATATCCTATTTTCATCATAGCACAATTTTTAATTATTTTTTTATTAATAAAATAGTCAATTTATCATGTAATGACGACACTTACATACCATGTTACGAGCTTAAGTCATCCCTTCAAAATAAGTAACGGAAGTTGAAGATCTATATACATACCCACCCAACTAATATATCGATTTTAGTAAGTTAAGCATTATATGAGAGAATAATTTTGTAAGATCTTACAATCAACATACCTTAAGAAATTTCATGTTCGAAATTTCCTTTCCTTAGACCATGGGCTAGTCCACACCCATCTACTCCAGCCTATCATCCAATATAGTCTTGATTGACTATGTTATAATTTTAAACGAGCAATCTTAAGTTTAATTTTTGATGATTTGTAAAAACTTCATATTGATGGGCCTAAGTAATAATCTCTTTAAAATTGTTAACCTAAATATAACCAAATCAATTCAAACCCAAACCGAATAGAAGTATTAAATATTAGAAGAACTACACTTAATCTTTTAAGAGGGAATGCTAGCTAAAAGACAAACCTAACCACTCAAAATGTCATAAAATGAAAGGCCTCACTGAGTTGACCTCTAATGAATACATAAAAAAGCAACAACATAGACACCAAAGGCAAATGAATGGAATGCTCATGTAAATCTTGGTGTGGGCACATGAAATTAGGATACCTATGTGACACCAAGTTACAAATGAAACTCAAACCCTAGAGAAACTCTAAATGAGTCTTCTTTATAAATGAGAGGTTGTAACAGACTTGCTCATAGCACAACCTGTTATAATAATACATAAACAATAAATAATAAGGCATTTGGTTGCGGTAGAAAATTTTAGATATAATTCATGATATTTGATTTCTTAGAATTATTAAATGTAAATGAGCTTATAAAATAACGTTTGACACATGCAATTATTTTTGAAAAGATATAATGATATTGTTTGGCAATATAAAAAGAATAATACTCGGTCAACTAGTTAATACATACCACTGCAATATAAAGACCAATTATGCGCATAGCGCAAGCCAAAGATCATAAAATTCGCAAAACAAAGAATAATACGAAGATTTATTATGAAGAAAAAGATGATATATAGTGGTGGTAGAGAGCAGGCTTACTATATAAAAGGACACAACAATAAATCATTAAGAAATGATGATTAATGGACTGATCTTTGTACCATAAATCTGGGAAATTGAACTTGAAAAGACGGCAGATCTCTCTGTTCAAAAACCTAACAACCATCTGCTCCTCCGCCTCATCAACCTTCACGCCGCACCCCACCATGGCCTCGTTCTATGAGAGGTAGTTGATGACCTACAGATGAATTTGGAGGAGACCGGGTCTCAGTCATCACCTGGCCAGAAGAGGAGGGGAGGAGACATAATGGGTAGGAGGCGGGGGTGGGAAGAGGAGGGAAGGGGACGTTGGGAGGCGGTAGGTGCAGAGGTAGAAGAATAATGGGAGGCGTGGATACCAGAAAGAGGATGAGAGGGGCAGGGAAAAGGAGGGCACGGGATGCAATGATTGCGAGCTAAAAAATTTTGTTGACAATCATATCTTTCCCTAGCGTTTTATATAAAATTATTTAAGTGCCACTTTTTGTTGTTTTGAGTTTTACCATGTAATAATTGATAGTTTTAATTATTTCATTGTTTATATTTTTTTCACGAGTAGTAAGCATCAGTAGTAGACTCTTTATTTTTTCAACCTATAAAGTTTTTCTTCATATATTTAATCAAGACTCATATCATAAATTTAGAAAAAAAAAATTTTATGTGGTTGATTATTTTGAGTTATGTTGTGTTGATCAATTGCCTAATGTTTCTATCATGATTGCGCACAATCAGTTAGGGGTACCGAACTGAACTACCAATGTGGCACTTGGTGAGTTGATTATGGGACCAAACCTAACATGATTTGCACGCAAAACTGAACCAAAATGAACCTCAATTTTTGGTTCGGTTCGGTTTAGTCCAATTGGAACCAAATTTATAATAAGTATATTAAAATTAATTATTGTTTTGATAATAAATCAATTATAAACATAATATAACCATCACAATAATATTAAAAAATATTATATGTTTAGATAATGTATTAAATATCTAAATTAAATTTTAAATAATTCCAAATAAACTAATGATAACCCGCATAAAACATCACTGTTAAGGTTTTTTTTAAACAATATCAATTTTTTGGTTGGTTTTGGTTCAGTTTGGTTCCAAACAAAATTTTCTTATCTTGAGCTCAATTACCCTCCATATGAACCGTGCCAAATAGAATTTTTTATAAAACCAAATTGAATCCACAATTTTGGTGTGGTTCGGTCGATTAATTCAGTTAGATCCGAAGTTTGCTTACCCTATAACCAGTCAAGTAAATTTTGTAGAATAAATAGTCGGACAACGTTAAAGCTATGGTGAATAAGCTGAATACAGTTACATGTGAACCATGTCTATATTATGAGCAAGATGTCTATCATATAAATTAGTTTTCCAGGAGGCTACACACTTATTTTATACCTTCAATTTGATTTAAGTGAAGCCAAATTATGTTTGCTTGGTAGCCTCCAAGGTAGGGAGGTGAATAATTCATTGGCCAAAGGTGTGAGCTTATGAAAGAGTTGGCTTCTTAGCTTTGGGAGGGACTTTGGAAGAGGAGTAGGTTTGGCTTCATATGGTTGTAAGCTCTTAGGACTTTAGTATGGTACAAGCTTTGTTAGTTGTAGCTGGGTGGTACCTTCCCAAAGAAGGCTTGTTAATTGTTTGTAAGGGCACAAGTTTGTGCCATAGTGAAGTAGGTAAATACTTACCTTTCTTTTGGGAAGGAAGGGATATGAGAGTGAGGTATGAATTCTAAACCACGATTAAAATTTATTGTGTCCTGTGGATCATTTTATCTTCTTTACACAATTACTTAATAATCTAGTATTTGACATAATCACTTTAGAGTAATAGTTTGGCAAGTCCACAAAGTTCGAGAACAGGCTTGTCGATGAACCAGTGCAAGGTGTAGCATATGAACACCCGGGTGTCAAACTTTAGGGCGTTTGAACATTTGGCTGGTGGTGAAGAAGAAAAAATAAAGTGATGAAGAAGATATTTGTTCCAGTTGAGAGCAGAACGATCATTCTGTTGTTGGGCAATTCGTTGGTGAGTCCCACTAGAGTATTTTCTAGGATCATTTATAAATATGATTAGGGCTTAACGAGAAAAACCTTTGGACGGCTTTCAACTGCTGGAAGGACGAGAAGCAAAGCGGCGGAGGAATTTGGTTGGAGCAAGAACTTTTTTCCAAGGATATTTTCTTTATTCTAAAGAGATTTTCTTTATTGTGTTCTTCTCTTTTGTGTAAGTAAATGGTGCTTTTCGTATCACACCTCAAGTTCATGGGTATATTTGAATATTTTATACAATAATTTTTTTTTTGGATTTTCAATCGATTTTTATTTCATAGATTAATAAAGTTTAATAATTTTCTCTTTGTGATTATTGTTATGGATCATCTATTTTATTTTGTTCTTAATATTATTATTAGATTGGTCAAGATCTATAAATTTAATCTTATTTATAGATATAAAGATTAATTATTGTTTACAATAATAGTCTTTGTTGATCGTTTTCAGGTGATAACATGTGAAATACATATATATTTGAATGTTTTGGGTAATTAATAAAGTCTGTGATGAAAATATTATTTTTGTATGTGCAATTTTATGGAGATAGAAGTTAGATGCAAGTAATAAGCTTGTGATAAATCGAGGGATTGTCATCAAAATTAAATTCTGTTGGTAAATAATCCATATCGATAATTCACAGATAAGAATTACGAAAAATCATTTAAAGCATTAAGTGAATTTAAGAATTCTACGTTTGTCATCTTGAAGTTTAGTGCTATAGTTTAATGTTAATCTGAAGTTAATTAAACTTTCAAATCATTTCTACTTAAGTATAATTTATTTGATTAATTTTGGTAATTGAAAATTTCTGGTGTTAATTCATTGTGGGCACAATCTTGCGTTGTTTCTATCTACTATTATCTAAAAAAAATCAAGTTATTAATGACTGATCATTTTTATTATTTGATTCAACACATATTCTTGCATTTTAAATTTCATATCATGTTACTACTTGTTACCCATCGCCGATCTACTTAAGGTGCTAAAATTTTGTGACAATTTAATTTACTATGTTTATCTTGATTAGCTCTCTCTAACATTTACCACCTGAAAGTTAAATCTCTAGCGTAGTATCCACATGCATATTGACAAACCTAGACTTAAAGTTACCCTTTACTTTATTTTAATTTCATTTTAGATCAGAATTAGATAGATAAAATCCTAAAAAATTGTTTTCTTCTATTCTCAAATAATTGGGTTGAAGAATTCTAATTGATTAAATAGGCTGTCCTGATCGAAACGATACCTTATTCATTTATTTATATTACTCGTTCACAAGTAGTGGACATAATAATTACATTAAATTTGTATTAGTAAAATTTGTAAACCCTAATCCATCATAATTTCAACATTTGCCAAAAAATAATTTCAAAATAATTTAAATAAATATTAATTAAAAATATATTCCTAAAATAAGATGATTAATAGAAATAAAGCATGCCTAAATGAAATGAATTATGTACGCAGTCAACTGGAAAAAGCATGCGCACAATGCTCGGGGCATAATCATTAATGGAGATAAAAATAAAAATATTTTAAAACCACGCATCAATTACAAAATATTTTCTAATTAATGGCCATTGAGTTTTTAAAATAATATTAAATTAATCATAAATATTATACATAATTAAATAAAAATAATTAATTACACAAATGCACAAAAAAATTATTTTTTAAATTTCGATTTAAATAAATATCAAAAATTTAAAAGGATAACATAAAAGGACGGAAATTGTTAAAAATAGTTAAAGAAGTCTTTTTCTAAAAAAAAGGGGGATTATTGAAGTAATGAATTACAAAGCTGATAAAAAAATACGTTTAGGGAAAAGATGATAAGGATATGGTAGAAACACTTGAAAAAAAATTTAATAGCACTAATAGAAAAAAAAGAAAAAATAACATTTTTTTGTACTTTAGGTAAAACAGACATTATAAATTTAACAAGGGAAACTTATAAAATTCATTATATTTTTTTAACATGCATGAACAGAATAATTAGACACAGTTGAAGAAGGTTGTTTTCTAAACGAAATTATTTCAGAAATTGATTGAAAACATGGTAAGTCATTATATAAATTAACTCAAAAAAAATCTTAATAAAGAGAAACCACATGAAACAAATACAATGAATTTTCTTTTATATATAAAAAGGTTGAATGAATCTTAAAGATTAGATGAATATATCTAAGCAACATATCACCTTGTTTTTCTTTCTTCCAATGAACCATCAGTATAAAAGTGGAAGGGTAATCTTTAGGGGGTAAAAATAGATGCATAAGATAATTTTTAGGGGACGATCAGAGTTTATAAGAAAATATTTTTATGAAAAAGGGTACAACCCTCTAAATATAAACTTTTTGAAAGATTTCAAATAAAGAAGTGTAGCCTTGTATTAAGAGGCATATCTTATGAAAGTATATTTCTAAAAAAGACATCCATATATAGGACTATTTTTTTCTAAATATCTGTGTCACTTAAAAGTAACGAGAAATATCTCTTGGGAACCCTTTTTCAAATATTTTTATCTGTTTCGAAATAATGAGGCACAACATTTTGAAATATCATGGCCAAACAGTTTCGTATACTTAGAAGCAAAGAGTGAGTGATACCCCTTTAAACTAAATGCCGGGAAAATTTTCGTTCCTCTATTATAGTTAGGTAGTGGATTATTATTGTTAGTGGGATTGAATCCCAATTTTCAAAAGAGTTGTCCCCACTCCAAGCCAATGCGCCAGCTCTAGGGGTAAACTATTCTTGAGCTTGGACCATGGGAACAAATAATCAATATTTTTTTTATCTTTATACACCTTATAAGCTATCCCGTGGCCCCAACGCTCCGAACAAACTAGTACAAATAACTACTTATGCCATTCAAACTATGCCGTAGGTTTCTAACGAACTCACAACTAATCTATATCTTTTTTAACCAAGAACTAATCTAGCTAGTGTATAGTTAACATGCAATAACTACTGTTAATCAAAGAAGGTATTCCAACTCCAAGCCAGCCACATGCGCCAGCTCTAGGGACAACCTATTCCTGAGCTTCGACTAGGCACAAATCATCGATATTTTTAGATATTTATTAATCTATTCTTCATAATAAAATTGCAATGAAAATAAAAAATAAGAGATTCAATTAATCACAATAAATAAAAAATAAATAAATAAATCAACTGATTATAATCTCCCTCATTCAATTAGAGTCTCCTTAAAATTGGACTTCATCTCCAAACTATCAACTATCGGATAATTATAGTGTATTTAATTATAGGTAAATCAATTTATAAAATTAAATTCTATGTTTGCCCAATTTTAATATTAAAAACTTTTCATCGACCCAACGCGGACGAGATTTAAAACAGAGAGAGCCACTGACAAACCAATGTCATTCCAAGCATGCCATAGGTTTTTAACGTACCCACAACCAATCTAGTTTATTTTTTTACGCTACAACTGATCTAGTTTTTTTTCTTTAAAATATTTGAGCCCACAAGTAATATAGTTGATAGTTAACATGAAATAACGTCTGGTTAATTAGTTTGAGCTACTGATATTTGCTTGAAAAAGCCGTGGAAGACAAAGCAAAAAATTTGCCGAAGAAAACACATGCCGCTTTCTCCAAAAAGCCATCCCGACAATGCCTGCAACTCCCACACATAGCTGGCCTTGGCCATGCAAACCCGTCGGCCAAAACCTCTTTCCCCTATTATTCACTCCCTCTCGTTCCCAGTTTGCACCCAACCGCTCAAACTAAAAACTCTTCACACACCATCCCTAACCTACCTCCCCATTTTTCTCTACCCTACTAACAACCCCCCCTCTATCATATCCGAATATCAACAACTCGATCAGATCTCGTTTACAACTCTCTCTCCCCCCCTCCCCATTTCCTATTAACTATCTTCTCCACCAACCAGCCATGAGCCCTTCCCATGCTCATCACGACGTCGATCTAGCGTCAGCGAGAGACAATATGAAGGGCCCTCGGTTGGCTCCCCTCAAGGTTAGCAAGTCCTCCCATCTAATACACAAGGCCTTGTCTTCCAACTCCCTGGACGACGCCGCCTGCAAACCACCGCAACAGCAGCGGCAACCCATCATCATCTACACCCATTCCCCCAAAGTCATTCACACGCATGCTCGCGACTTCATGGCCCTGGTGCAGAAGCTCACCGGCCTCTCCTCTGCCAATGATGAAGGCCCACTTTCTGAAAACAAGTCTGATGACGCCCGACAGCCTGTGGAGCCCGATTCTCCCTGCCTTGAGTTGAAGGCCGAGGAGGTGGTCATGGCCAATCTTCTAAGCCACAACTGCAACATCGATCATGGGGAACGCAAACCGGCATTTGATCCAATCTTTACACCGAACTCCTCTATTTGTTCGTCTATATACCCTTTGCATCGATTCCCAGAAGCAGCGTTTTGTCCATCCTATGCGGGAAGCAACAGCTCTCTCTCAATCATGGACTATCTCAAATCTTTCCAAGAGCTTTGAGAGGTTGCAATGGTTCAATTTATTTTGTCATTCTGCATAATTCTCATGACGTACGACCAGATTTTGTGCTTGTTAGGTGTCAGTTGGACGGCGGCTCAATGTGGGTAAACTCTTAAAGACGCCGCGGAAAGCAAACATGGGTTATTTATTATTTTATTAATTCCCTTCGTTTTTTTAAAATAAATTCCTTTTTATTTTCTTAATCAATCAAAGTAAGTATGCTGTTTTAATGGACGACAGGAACTGATTGTAGCGTGATTAGTTTAATTGTCTAGAGTTGAGGAGTTCAGATATGAATAAAATATTTTAACTTTTTGTATTTCATCAGGGCTACAGCATACTGAATAAAATGTGCTAGCTGTTTAAGAAAATTTGGTTGTTTTTACATCCAAGTGGGCAGTTATATTAACCGTAACATAATAGGTACTAATACTGTATTAAAATGATCATTACGGCTCGAGTAACAAACAAACCCTGGCATAGTTGGCTAGACAACATATGTGAAATAACAAGATCTTGAAACCAACAAGACATGCAAGTTATTGTTTTTAAGAAAAGAGGCTAGCTTCTATAACCATTCCTATATAACTAAAAAAGGAAATGACTAAAAAGGGAAGAACAGTTTGGAAGCTTCTTCATATGTAATCTCTAAGAGTTGCACAATCCAAGAACAAGTTTGCGATTCCAGCCCAATTATTTGGGGCATATTTGCCACTTCTCTTCCATTGTTGGGGATGTTAGTACCCATTATTAGGGTTAAAGGGGTGATAGGCAACAACACAACATATAACTTATATTTGAGGAAAATTTGATACAACAATGTACCTCATTTAGATGAAGATCGTACTTGATAACTTGTAGTAGGAGCACTCTGAGATTTACTAGTGAATCACTGCCAAGGATTCTCAACTTATGAGACTCAACTGAACATAAAACATAAATGTAAAAACCGTGGGAAAAAAAATTTGTTATTTGAATTATGATTTTTGTAAGACTCGAAACTTGTGCTAAATACTATTTTGTTGAATCAATACGGGTGAATCGATACAATTGCTCATCAAGATTATTATTATCATTAGTCGACCAGTCATGCTTCGACCTAAGGCCTAACCCTCCGGTCTTGAGTGGGTGACAACTTAGTGAGTGGGAGGAAAAGGGAGGACAACCTTAGGGGTTGACGACCTGATGATTAAGAGAAAACGGGAGGAAGAACTTTAACCAAGTGATACCTATTTATTAATGGGCGGTAGGGTGTGAGAATTTAATTTAGGGACTCATTAAGTTAAGTATATATAGTTGTGAAGATTGTAGAAAATCCTTTTCCCTAGCCGTCCACTCCTTGTATTCTCTCTGTCCCAGGCACCCTCCTCATTGCTGCATGAGTATCTCGTCCTTCTTCTTATTTCATTTCTAATTAGGATTCTTACATGCATGGTTTTGTTGGTAAGGATGTAGGGTCGATGACGTTTTTCACATTTTCTTTGTTTTCCACGTCTTTTTCGGAGAAGGTTGCATGTTGGGTTGATCGTCACCATCTCTTTCCCGTCTCCTCTATTTTTCCTTGCCCTCGGCTTGTGTTTTGGAATGTTTTCTATAGTGCCTTGTCAAGTAGGCATGCGGTTCTATTGACAGCTTCCAAATTAGGTCGTGCATGTAGTAACACCTGGTTTTTGTTGGAGATGCCTTGCTGAATTGTAGGATCCCTAGCATCTTATGCATAGGGTTCTCATCGAATTTTGTGGTTTAAATTGTAGTGAGTCTTTTGGGGTCGTTCGGTCGTGTCGTTGAATGCGTATTGATGTATTCTGGTTGCTGCCCATCGTGTTGATAAGGACGTCGTGAGTTGCATTGCTGGTTTGTGGTTGAATGTCTTTATAGTATACTAGTTGTGTCTAAGGTTGCTGGTTTCTTCTTTTGTTTGGGGAACGTCGTATTACCTGTTATTGCTGGTTGTAGTAGTGTTTAAGTTGCATGATTATTAACAAGTACCTTAGTGATTTAAGGTTTGAATAATAATTGCTAAGTTATATGTGCAATTCACATAGTTATTGGCTTAAATAAAAATTGGGTAATCTATGAGTAATATAATTACTGTAGTAATTAATTGGTGATAACTAATTCATGTAGTAGAAATTGTTAAGTTAAGTTGGATGGTTATAGATGATTAATGAAATAAAGATTTCACCTTTATAATATTAGAGTTAATATAAGGTAAATAAAGTTAATTATTGTAATAACGAATTAATAAGGTGGGAGAATAAGCCATAAGTGTGGAACTTAAACGACACAATAAAATTAATAAAGTTCGAACCTTTATTAAGTTGAATTATTTAAATAAATTAAAAATCTCATTGAATTGGATAACACCAATAATCTTAAATAATGTAATGGGACGACTTAACTAATGGTCAATTAAATATTTGGTTATATGCTAATTATTATTTAACATTAGTTAAATGTAAATCATGATGTAAATAATTAATTTGAACATGTAAAGTATGTCTTAAATAATTAGGTCACATAAATAATTAAGTACCCCACTAGACTTGTAATAAAGATTAAGAATTTAATGTTTGAGATTGGTGAATGCTTTGTGTTTGGTATTGATAGACTTAGCCTATATAGTTGCATGCATGTCTACTCGGATAAAATTATAATTATGTATAATTTTATTTTCTCCTTTAGGTTAGAATCGTCAGTTGCGGTTGCAAATCAATTTACGAACTATCAATGTCCGTATAATTGTTTGGAATGTTGTATATTCCTTTTTGGCAGCCTTGTTCGGCCTGAGCCCAGATTCGACCACCATGCACTAGGTGCAACCGGGGTCATGAAATTAACTCAGCCTGATAGAGGGCCACACGCTTAAAAAGAATTAATTGAAACACAAATTAGAAGTCTCTGACATGAGGTAGGACCTTTGAAATTGGGAGTCTTTGTCGCGAGGTGGCACCCAACAATTTGAACACCTGCCCCCATGCCGAAAGGCGGGACAGGGCGCAATGGCGCAAGACGGCTCATTATGCACTTGTGATACCGAGAAAGTGAGTCAATGGAAAATATCGGTAACTATAGTTCGTGGGCCACATAGCGTGTGTGCGTGTACATTGGATTGTAGCTGGATGGGTGGCCACCCTCCTAACATATTAAGAGCTCGGCATAGGCTCATAAGCACTAAAAGACTTTTAAAATATAAATAAGGAGTATATTTGACTTGTTTCATTAATTTTGCAACTTACCGGTTTTATCACTAATGCGGAATTGCCTCCACAAGTGTGCAGATTCAGACTGAAGATTGAGAGTGCCCTTGGTATTCATTTTGGATCAACCAAGGTTTGGTGATTTGGTAATAAATGGGACTTCTTTCTTACTTAATTTGAGTTAAAAGCGTGGCTATGGGAAACAATCAGTGGTTGTGGGGCTATGCATGAGCATAACTAGTTATCTTTTGTTATGTTACATCTTATAGTTAACCTGGCTAAATAAATTTCCCGACTTGGTGTCAGATTATAACTTATGGGTTAGATTTTTATTGTTTTATTAATTATATTTTTGAGTAACACTTGGCCAGTTAGGCCCATTAAACTGCATCTTTGGCCGAGTTGTTATAGGTGGTATCAGAGCCAAGTTTCCCACAAGTTCACATCTTATGACTTAAGTACCTTGTTGAAAAATCTAATTTTTATCTTTTCCCAATGTTTTATGTTATTAATAAATGAGTGTAATCGCTGACAAACCTAAGTAATAACCGGAAAAAAAAAAAGCATAACACCAGTATGGGATGGTATGCCACTTATGTGTCATGCTAGGTGAACATGACACCTAAACGAATGAGCCTACATGAGATGCCTTTACAATCAGCGGTGTTATTTATATAGTATGGGTGGTATGAGACATCTGTCCGATATGAATAACAGTGTCATGGGACAGTGTGCACTACGTTAGCTATGCATGTGAGTGGCAATGCTTAAATAATAATAATAATAATAAAATACTAATGAACAGTAACGAAGAAGAATTTCGATGTTTCAAATGGTGAGCATGCGTAGACAGTCCAGTCGGTCTGCTTTAGCAAGTCCGAGCATAGAAAATGTATTGGTCCAGATCTTGACGGCTATACAAGGACGGGCACAAGCTTCAACAAGTACCAAATCGGTGGTTCGAAATATTGCCCAGCGATTGCCAGGGTGGTAGTTGGGAATGGAGCCTTAACTCGATAGCGGGTCTCAGCATAACCCCAAACGGTGGTCAGGGGAGTGGCCAGGGACAGGCTGGTTTGATGGACTCGACCGAGCGATAGGAGCTTCCGAACCTAGTGCCACCGGCGGTACGACAAGTACTGCCGCCAACTGTTAACGATGAGCATTACTACACTGTTGAAAAGTTCAGAAAGAATGGGGCTGAAGTATTTGTTGGAGGGATTGATCCAATGAAGGCGGAGATCTGGATAAACATTACCGAAAAAGCTTTTATGGCCTTATCGGTGTCCCACCACAATCATGTGAGGTTGCCAATGTGCATGCTTTAGGAGGAAGCATCTTACTAGTGGAAATCCATGGAAAAGATCACCTTTTATCTCCGTGAGATCTCATTCATCTCGTGGGCAGAATTTGTAGCAGCTTTCAATGGACAATATTTTCTAGAGTCCATTGTCAAGAAGAAAGCACTGGAATTCGCCACCGTGGCTTAGAGGGAGGATTCGGTCCGGGAATATGCCAAGGAATTCTTGCAGTTGGAGCGTTTTACACCTGGGATTCTGGCAACTGACAAGGCTAGAGCAGACAAATTCTTCTGGGGGTTGAAGCTAGAATTGAGGAAAAGGTTTGCTACGGCGCCAAGGGGCACAATAACCTAGCTGATTGATGCAGCTACTACTCATGAGTTGGTGTTCGAGTATGACCATGTACAGAAGCAGGGGAAGGCTACTACGCAATACAAGAATGTCACCAATGTTAGTAGCCTAAATAGATCACAACAGGACACCAGCAGTAGAACTACCAAAGGAACATAGATGGGAACCTCAAAAGGAAGCTTGAGGAGATTCCATATAGACGATGTAAAAATTGTAACAAGATGCATTCAGGGCAATACAATGAGCCCCGTCGGTGCTAAAACTGTGGAAGGACGGGGACACATACAAAAGGAGTGTCGTTAGCCTTCGAAGCAATAACAGGAGCAGCATGAGAAAGGAAAGGCACCAGCTCCTATTTGCTACCAGACACCTGCACAATCGTGTAATTGTCAGATGGTGGTCATTTTCCAAGGGTCAATGCTTGATTTATCTCCTTATATCATGTCGAGGAGTGAGCTAGCTGAGTTGTTCGGTGAGGGTTGTCAAGCCTTTTTCGCTAACTCCGTGGAGTCTGAGCCCGAACGCAAAGAATTGTCCATGATTCCTGTGGTAGCTGAGTTTCCTGATGTATTCCCAAATGAACTTCTAGGGTTACCTCCTAAGCAGGCAGTGGATTTTGCCATTGGCCTAGCACCGACAGTAACACCAATTTCTAAAGCACCATACCACATGGCTCCAGCAAAACTCAAAGAGTTAAAGAGTCAACTAGGAAAGTTGTTGGAGGTAGGTTTCATCTGGCCAAGTACTTCACCCTGAGGAGCCCCTGTTCTTCTTGTGAAGAAGAAGGATGGATCCCTTCGGCTGTGCATTGACTACCGCTAGCTCAATCAAGTGACAGTCAAGAATTGATACCCCTTACCAAGGATTAATGACTTATTTGATCAGCTAAAACCAGCCGGAGTACTTTCTAAAATAGACTACGAGTAAAGGAATCAGTTATACAGAAAATTGCTTTCCGAACTTGGTATGAAGATTATGAGTTTCTGGTTATGCCTTTTGGTCTAACAAATGCACCAGCGGCCTTTATCTTACTTATGAACACGGTATTCTACGCATACTTGGACCATTTTATTATCGTGTTTATGGATGACATTTTGGTCTATTCAAATAATGAGAACCATGTGAAACACATGTCTATCACTCTTCAAGTCCTGAGGGAGAATTAACTGTTTGCCAAACTCTCAAAGTGTGACTTCTAGCTGAAGGAGGAGAACTTCCTCGGTCATATTATCTCAAAAGCCAGAGTTGCAGTGGATTGATCAAAAGTAAAAGCGGTCACTGATTGGCCGCAACCCAAATCAGTCGCCGATATCCGAAGTTTTCTTTGGTTACCAGGCTACTATCGGAAATTCATTAAAGACTTTTCCTTTGTGGCATTGCCAACGACCAAGCTCACAAGAAATGGAGTAAAGTTCGAATGGAGTAGCAAGTGTGAGGAGTGTTTCCAATCTTTGAAGAAGATTCTAACTACTGCACCACTCTTGACCCTGCAAATAGCAATGAAGAATTAGTGGTCTTCAGTGATGCATCCCGGGTAGGTTTAGGATACGTCCTTATGCAAGGAGGTAAAGTGGTGGCTTATTCCTCTCGCCAATTGAACATTCACGAACAAAATTATACAACCCATGACTTGGAACTGGGAGCAGTTGTTTTTTCTCTGAAGATTTGGAGACATTATTTGTATGGAGCCCAGCTTGAAGTCTTCATGGATCATCAGAATTTGAAGTATATCTTCACCCAGAATGACCTTAACCTCCGATAGAGGTGGTGGATAGAATACTTGAAGAACTACGACTTCCAAATCATATACCACGTAGGGATAGTGAACGTTCTAGCCGACGCATTGAGTCAGAAGGGCAAGGTGGACAAGGGTCAACAACTAGCTAGAATTTGGGCTATGTCTGCAGAAGTGTTGGCTATAAACCCTGTAGAGCAACTTACATGGTTACTGGCAAATCTGGTTATTTCTAATGAAATGGTTGGCCAGGTTAAGCTAGCATAGATGAATGATGAGGATCTAAATGAGATGTTGGACAAGACTCCTAACATGGTAGCGGATTCCAACAGTGTGATCAAATTTAGAGGGAAGTTGAAACCGAGATTTATAGGACTGTTTCAAATCCTGGATCGAGTTGGAACTCAATCATATAAATTAGCATTGCCACCAAGCCTAGTCTGAGTACACAATGTTTTTCCACGTGTCAATGATAAAGAAATATGTACGAGATGAGAATCATATAATCAAGAATTTCAAAGACTTAGAGCTACAATCCAATTTAACCTACGAGGAAAAGTAGATTCACATCTTAGAAAGAGAAATAAAGACACTCAGGAACAAGGAAATTCATTTGGTAAAGTATTGTGGAGAACTCAGGGATCAGAGAAAGTTACCTCGGAGACTGAGCAAGAAATGACCAAAAAATGCCCTAGCCCATTCGGGGTATAATTTTCTTATATGGGTGGTAGCACAGTTGCCTATTATAATATTTTTGGGGATGAAAATTTCTAAGTTGGGGAGATTGTAAAACCGTGGAATAAAAATTTTGTTATTTGAATTATGATTTTTGTAAGACTCGAAACTGGTGCTAAATAATATTTTGTGGAATCAATATTGGTGAATTGATATGATTGGTCATATTATTGTTAGTCGACCGGTCATGGTTCGACCTAAGGTCAAAACCCCCAGTCTTGGGTGGGTGACGACTTGGTGAGTGGGAGAAAAAGGGAGGACAAACCTTAAGGGGTGACGACTTAATGAATGGGAGGAAAACGGAGGACGAACTTTAGCCAAGTGATACCTATTCATGAATGGGTGGTAGGGTGTGAGAATTTAATTGAGGGACTCATTGAGTTAAATATATATAGTTGTGGAGAATGTGGAAAATCCTTTTCCCTAGCCATCCACTCCTTCTTGTCTCGTCTCCGTCCCAGGCTCCTTCCTCATTGCTGCATGAGTATCTCGTCCCTTTTCTTATTTCTGTCCCATTAGGACTCTTGCATGCATGGTTTTGCTGGTAAGGATATAGGGTCGATGACGTTCTTTACATCCTCTTTGTTTTCCACGTCTTTTTGGGAGAAGGTTGCATGCTGGCCTAATCACCACCATCTCCTCCCCGTCTCCTCTATTTTTCCTTGCTCTCATCTTTTATTTTGGAGTGTTTTGTACGGTGCCTTGTCAAGTAGGAATGTGGTTTAGTCGGCGGCTTCCAAATCAGGTCATGCATGTAGCAACACCTGGTTTTCATTTGAGATGCCTTGTTGAATTGCATGATCCCTAGAGTCTTATGCATGGGACTTTTGTGGTATGAATTGGTGTGAGTCTTTTAGGGTCGTGTTTGGTTGTGTCGTTGAGTGCGTATTGATGTGTTTGGTTGCTGCCCCTTGTGTTGATAAGGGCATTGTGAGTTGCACTGCTAGTTTGTGGTTGATCATCCTTTCTGTATAATATGTTAGTCGTGTCTAGGGTGCTGGTTTCTTCTTTTGTTTGGGGAACGTTGTATTACCTGTTATTGCTGATAATAGTGATGTTTAAGTTGCATGATTATTAACAAGTAACATAGTGATTTAGGGTTGAGTCGGTATAAATAATAATTACTAAGTTATATATGCAATTCACATAGTTATTGGCTTAAATAAAAATTAGGTAATCCATGAGTAATATAATTACTGTAGTAATTAGCTAGTCATAATTAATTCGTGTATTATAAATTATTAAGTTAAGTTGGATAGTTATAAATGACTAATTAAATAAAGATTTCATCTTTATCATATTAGAGTTAATATAAGGTAAATAAAGTTAATTATTGTAAATAAAGTGTGGAACTTAAACGACATAGTAAAATTAATAAAGTTTGAACCTTTATTTAGTTGAATGATTTGAATAAATTAAAAGTATCGTCGAATTGGATAACACCAATAATCTTAAATAATGTAATAGGACGACTTAACTAATTGTCAATTAAATATTTGGTTACACGCTAATCATTATTTAACATTAGTTAAATGTAAATCGTGATGTCACGAATTAATTTAAACATGTAAAGTACGTCTTAATTAATTATGTCAGATAAATAATTAGGTACCCCACTAGACATGTTGTAAAGATTAAGAATTTAATGTTTGAGAGTGGTGAATGTTGTGTGTTTGGTGTTGATAGACTTAGGCCATATAGTTGCATGCATGTCTACTCGGATAAATTATACTTATGTATAATTTTATTTTCTCGTTTAGATAAGGATCGTCCGTCGCAGTTGCAAGTCGGTCTAAGCCAAGATTCAACCACTATGCACCGAGTGCAACCGGGGTTAAGGAACTGACTCAGCCCGACATGGGGCTGCACTTTTCAAAAAAAAATTACTTGAAACACAAATTGGGAGTCTCTGACATGAGGTGGCTCCCGCGAAATTGGGAGTCTTTGTCACGAGGGAACACCTTTAGGAGTCTCTAACACAAGGCAACACCCACGAAATTGGGAGTCTACATCAATAGGCAGCACCCAAGACACGAGGCAACACTCGCGAAATTGGGAGTCTCTATTGCGAAGCGGCCACAAATTTAAACACATGCCCCCATGCCGAAAGGGGTGACAAGGCGCAATGGCACAAGATGACTTAATATGCACTTGTGATATCAAGAGGGTGAGTCAATGACAAATATCGGTAACTACAGGCCTTGGGCCATGTAGCATGTGTGCGCATACATCAGATTGTAGGTAGATGGGCGGCCACCTTCCCATCATATTTAGGGCTCAGCATAGGCTCATAAGTACTAAAAGACTTTTGAAATAAAAATAAGGAGTATATTTAACTTGTTTGATTAATTGTACGGCTTAATGGTTTTATCACTAATGCAGAATTGCCTCCGCAGGTGTGCAGATTCAGACTAAAGATTGAGAGTGCCCTTGGTGTTCCTTTTGGATCAGCCAAGGTTTGGTGATTTGATAATAAATTAGACTTCCTTTTTACTTAATTTGAGTTAAAAGCGTGGTTATGGAAACGGTTAGTGGCTGTGGGGCTATGCGTAAGCAGAGCTAGTTATCTTTTATTATGTTACATCTTATGTCTAACCTACCTAATTAAATTTCCTGACTTGGTGTCAGATTATGACTTATGGGTTAGATTTTGATTTTTTTATTAATTTTTTTTTTAATAGTACTTGGCCAGTTAGGCCCATTAAATTGCATCATTGGTCGGGTTGTTACAATAAAGGTCAATATATAAACCTTAAACTCTTCCATATGTTTGTTCATTGTTTAGCCTTAGATCCCTCTACACTCTTCTTATAAAAGACATCTGTTGTTTGCGCCTTCTAATTTCTAAAATATTCCAGAGTCCTTGAGTCCTTCGTACACTTCTATAATTACATATGAAACTTAATTGAGAATCTTCCAACTATGACAACATTTTAATTAAATGAAGTATCTAGTTAAGCTTACTTTTCAAGAACTATCATATAACTAAAAGAATTTAAGTTCACAATGGCATTTTATTAGTTTGCGGGTTATCTTGACCCAGCCAAATTCTAATTATGACTAACATAAATCTTTTTGTTGAACAGAATGAATTCATTTGTTTATATTCGAAT